>OMKL01139264.1:0-10134 GCA_900302295.1 Parasudis fraserbrunneri | reverse complement strand
AAAAACCTGACCTGCAAATAGACATGGCCAGAGAAATAGCGTTCAGTATCAACGGTATAATAGAGCTAAATCACAAAATAATAACATCAAAAACACGAAATAAAAACCATAATCAAAATAAAACATTTCCATTCAACAATCAATTGAAGTCAGCCACATTTCAATGTGAACATAACAAAACATAATTCAACATGAAATTAAAGTATGATTCTCACTGAATCCCTTTATCCAGCTACAGGCATGGACATCAACAAGATGGCCGTGCCAAGTGCCAACATGAGGCAGCTCTACAAATCAAAATGTTTTGTCACTGAATTGCAGTGGCAGTTGAGTTTAGTTAGTTCGTGCTACACTAAACAGCCAAATAAAGCAACACAGCATAAGTGTATGATTCAGGAAACTAAAATATGCAATTCCTAAAGACACACATTAACTTATTAACTTCTGGTGATCAAAATGAAAGAAATAATATTGACAACACGAATTACCTTGAAGTATATCAATGATCTTGATGGGAACTTTGCACAGTCTAGGAATACTTGACTAATTCCACTCAGTGAGGATTTTCAATGTTGCAGCTCTCTCAAACAAATTCTTCTTCTTCTCTAAGTTTAATGGTGGATCACAAACCAACGTATATAGGTGCATACCGCGCCCTACTGTACCGGAGTGTGTAACATCAGGGCTTTACATATTTCAGGTTACATTAAAAGAAAGAAGCTAGATCTTACAATCTAACCCTGTATCTTTAAGAAATATAAAGAGAGCCTTGCAGCACTCCCACATTTTCTCTTCCAAATTCCATCCACATCCTAGCTCATATATCTTATCACGTAAAATGTTCCTCTCTGAATTATATTTCCTACACCTCATTGTGACATGCTCAATATTTTCGGGAACATTACAATCATCACATTTATCTGAAGCACTCTTTGCCATTAAATAAAGAGTTGAATTTAGTCCAGGATGTCCAAATCTCAGCCTTGGGAAAAAAAACCCACTTCCTCTCTCCTGCACTTCCCTTTGAAAGCCATCGCCTTAATGGATCTTTGTATATTGTAATAGCGTCTCCCTTTGATATCTGTGCCACTCTTCTTCTGCCACGAATCCCTCACTGCTTTTCTTATTACCGATTTAGCCTCGCCCTTTCCAATGGGAACTTTCATTATTTCATTTCAGCGCTCTCTTTGCGATCTCATCTGCTCTCTCATTTCCCTCCACACCAACATGAGCAGGAACACAACAGAGCTGTACATTAATCCCAACTCTTTGGATTCTCAGCATTATCGTAAAGATTGCCATCAATAAATCATCTCTTATTGTTTCTTTTGAATTCAAGTCATCAAGAGCTGCAGTAGAATCTGAACAAATGACAACTCTCTCAGGCCTTACCTCTTCTACCCATTGTAGTCCTAAAATTATAGCAACTATTTCTGCTGTAAATGTAGACAAACTATCTCTAATTCTTTTACATATTACTACATCAAACTCAGGAATATACACTTCTGTTCCTACATGTCCACTCCCTGGATCTTTAGATCCATCAGTAAATATTGGCATATAGTTATAATAGTTCATCTTCACATAATCCTGAACCAAATATCCAATGTTATCCACATTCCTTTCAATCCATTCTCTCTTCTGCTCCACAAGCTTAAAGTCCACATTAGGCACTGGTAATATCCATGGAGGAACATTACCCCACACAATATTTGGCCCATATTCTAACCCATCTAAACCATATTCTTTTTGCTGTAATATCAATATTCCAACCAAAACCTTTATCTTTAAGTTGTGAATGTTCCAAACAATCACATAGCACCTTTGTTGTAGGTTTACTTTCCAGATCCCTTTAATTTAACTTAAATGATAACTTTGAACATGTTAAATCTAATGGTAATTCGTCAGCTTCCACCAGTAATGCGTTTCATTACTGGATATCTATAGGGCCTTAATACAATAATGTATTGATTATGGGTGTATGGTGTATGGAGCAGCAGCTAAGAGTGTTTTAGACAAATACAGAATACAGTTCAGAGCTCTAAGACTCAGTATTGGTGCAATTAAAACAACTCCTACAATTGAAAGTATTTCAATTCAATTCAATTCATTGTAGGAGTTGTATTCATAATCAGAGACTTATCTCATGACGACTAATCTTCAATATGTTCTGCGTGAGTTCTCCATAAGCATTTCTCATCAAACCATAATCCTGGGTATTTGAACTCTGTTACCCTTTCCGTACATTGCACATACAATTTAAACTGAATGTCTATCCTTCTCTTTCTGGTAAAGAACATGTAGCATGACTTTGCAACTGACATCTTGAATCCCCAGTCATATGACCATCTCTCAACATTCAATGTAGCACTCTGAATACTTTTAGTCACATGCCTAATATTTTCCCCCCTTTTCCATATAGCTCCATCATCTGGATAAAGCAATGACCCAGTATCTCTACCAACATTCAACATTCATAAAAATATTATTTATCATAGTGTATCAAGGGGCTAATAGCACTACCTTGAGGAATTCCATTTACCATATCAAAATCATCTGAAACAGCATCTCCAACTTTAACACGGAGTGTCCGACTAGACAAGAAGTCTAAAACTCAGTTGTATAGCCTTCTGCCAATACCCATTTTATATATTTCAATCAATAGTCCATCTCTCCACATGGAATCATAAGCTTTCTCAATGTCAAAATACACTATAGCCATGACCTCTTTCATACCACTTGCTTTTTCTGCCTCATTACTAACTTTCACTAAAGCATCCAGCGTAGATCTGCCTTTTACGAAATCCACTTTTGACGTGACGTTTAACAATCAATCAACAATCTATGAACAATGATCTTTTCCATCCATTAACACAAGTGATATGTCAACGCTGTAGGCCTGTAGTTTCCTGCATTAGCTGGGTCTTTGCCAGGCTTACCAAACGGTAGAATCACGGCACTTTTCCAACCACTATGCATTACGCCTTCTCTCCATATCTTCTCTACATACAAAAGGTTCAGTATAATTTCCAATGCTTCATCCGGTAATTGTCTAAACATAGCATAACATAACTGAGCTTGTCCTGGAGCAGTATATCCGAGGCCATTTTCAACTCATCTAGTGTAAAGACCATATCAAGTGATGACCCAATCCGTTTTCTTTGTTACATCATTATTTGTTTTTAAAATGTCATCTTTTCGTTGCTTACATATCTCATCTAAATGACTTCCACTGTGTACACTTGCAAACAGCTTTTTCCTTATTTGTGATTGCCAGAAATTCTCCATCTATGAACACTGTGATTGAACACTATGAACACTCCTCTTTTTGATCATCGACCAAATGTCACCCAATTCTATTCCTCTGCCAATGGAGGAGCAGAATTGCCTCCATATGCATTCTTCTTGGATGACTTCATAATTTTCCGTGCTCTCTCTTCTTTTGTTAATCAATCAGATGAACTTGACTCAAATGATTTCTTAATATTCTGAATGCATGGATTCCTTTCTTTTATAGCATTTATACAGTCATCATTCCACCGTGGAACCATTTCATTGTTTCCATTCACTGTGCTCTTCGGAATGCAAAATAATTTAGGCAGCACTAATAATCATAGAAGTCACTGTTCCTTCACAGCCATCTACATCGCCCTCCATAGATATTATTTTAGAGGACTCAGTACAACATTCTCAAGGCTTTCCCCAACCAGCTTTAGGAAAACATCATCTTTCAATTACGTTTCCTTTCCTGTACATACATATCAAAATTCATACAGCATAATGTCGGAAAGTGATCACTCCCTACGTTAGAATCATTCTTTACATTCCATTCACATAAATGACGCATATTTCCTGAGGCTAATGTAAGATCTAAGCGTGACACTGAATTTCTTATAACATCTTATAACATCATAACTGGTACCTGTTCCATCATTAAGACAAGTGAGAGATCTCGCCTCGATTAGTTCTTCAAAACACTGCTCCGTTTGGGTCGGTTTGTTCACTTCCCCGTAGCGTATTGTGAGCATTAAAACCTCCACACCGTATCTCTCTTCTACCAGTATTTTCTGCGATATCATGAAACATTTGCATCGACAACTTCTTACAAGGATTATAAAAACGGACTCATTTGATGTCTCCTCTGGGACTACACATTTCTACCACTACACACTCAATGCTCATGAGGAACATTTACTCTTCTATATGCTAAATCCTCCTGAATGAATGTTACACACCCTCCATCTTGTTTTCCCATTCGGTCGCATCTAGCAGAGCTTGAACCTTGATGTGACAAAATCCAACCGAGGTCTTAACCGTGTTTCTTGTATTCAAATAACATCAGGTACAACTTCTAGCTCAGCTACAACCTTCTTGATCTCTTGTCCATTAGCAATTAAACTTCTGGCATTCCATTGGCGGATATGAAACACCATGATGAAACGAGTCACCTTGTGACAGTCCATCGACATTCAAACTGTTCAGCATCTCATGAATCATATCAGCCTTAACGTCTCTAATCCTCGATATCTCGATAACCGCCTCTACGATTGCCTTGATTCTGTCACTTTTCTTTTCTTTTGTTGCATTGCCAGATTCAACAGTCTTTTCAGATGAAAGCAACAAAACTGATTTTTCATCAACAATCAATGTATCCTCATTAATCTTCTTTATACATGGATTTAGTTCTGTTTGTCTACTGGCCTGGAGTGGGAGCTGAAACCTCTACTGGTCATCTGTTCACAAACTGCATCAGCATGCGATACCTGGTTTGTCTTTATATTTCTGCACCTCTCTGGCTTGCCTTAGTACAGGTCATCCTCCAAAAGCAGCTCTGTGTTCACCGCCAACATTAGATCTTTACATCTTGACCACATTTTCCATAATCGTGTTCACCCCCACATCTTGCACATCTTAGTTTCCCTTCACATTGTCCTACAGTATGTCCCATTCTTTGACACTTGAAACATCGCAGTGGTGCTGGGACAAACTCTTTGACATCATAACTCATACACCCCATTCTTACTCTCTTGGGCACAGCATTTTCAAACTCAAGGACTACTGACGTGCTATCGGTTTTCACACCCTTTCAATGCATCTGTAGTCTTGTAGCTTTTCATCACCTTTCCCCCTTTCACTTCCTGGATTATCTCCGCCATCGGCATTCACAAAGGTATATCATGAATAACACCTCGAAAGCTTTGCTGCATACCCTGGGATATGAGAGCTGATCCTTGCTCTATTCAATGTTTCCCCACTGAGAATCTCATCTCTTTGCATTTGACTTGAAGCAAAAATCAGAAGCCTCCTGTTACTTCAATATTTAGCAAACTCGATCTTTCCTGTTTCATTCTCAATCGCTTTCATCAATTTTAGCGAGTGATATTGCCCCCCTTCTTTTCCGAACGATACCATCACTTTCCGTTCAATTTGCTCATCCTCTTTCCTTACACCTGTTTTTGCAGACTTCACTTTTTTTTTGCCACGTCATCCAACTCCAAACCGAAACAACCAGAACTACGACTCCTATCTCTCCTCTTTCTAGATACATCCTTGCCATGGCGTAATATCGCCATCTGAACTATCACCCGTGAAGGCTACAGTCACGCTACAGTTGTTATTAATCCGCCAAATCTAAACAATCGGCATAAAAAATGTCTCTCTGTTCTGCTTCAAACTTCCCACCCTCCAGTCAGCTCTCGCTTCTGTCTCTCTCTCTCTCTCTCTCTCTCTCAAACAAATCACTACACACTCCAAAGACAGCTTGGAGGCGGGTCAATCAGTGCAATATCTGCATAGTCATTGGCTGAACACATCACATCAATCTGGGCATCATTAGATGTTGATTGGATCGGATGTAAGGCATTAGGTTTTTCGGTCCAATTCCCTTTGTGTGTGCGTTAATGCACTCTGTTAATGCATTTATTTACAATGATAATTCTCTCTCTTAATTCATATTACAGTCGGGGTTACACCATGCTTTTTGATCAAGCATATGAACATCCACTATTCTCTTGAGGTAAAAGTCTGAAGTCTACAACTGTGTGTGTGTGTGTGTGTGTGTGAGAGAGACCTTCTGATTTAGAGTCTTTCCAGCTTTGTTGCTTGCTTGGTGACAGGAGCGCCTGATTGACTTTTATAGTGACAGGGAGAAAAACCGGGGCGGATATATTTCCATACGGGCTTCACTTCTATGAAGAAGATGTTCACAGTGACAATACACAATATCGCTCGGGAGCTGAGACCTACATTACGATTGTAATATGAACACCGCAGGGGGTGCGTAGGTCAACAGACATAATATTGTGACCATCACGGCGGGTGCTAAAGCTGACAGACAATAAACGTGGATTATTAAACACCACGGCGGCCATTTAATTAGGCCTACAGAAACAATAATAATGTATCATGGCGAAAATATGTTTTTGAGCTTACTGTAAGCCCTACAGTGTGCAGCTATCTCCCCCCCCCTCTCTCTCTCAGTAAAGTTGAACAAGGTGTGTTTTGGGTAGTTTAACTTTTCTCATTAGATATACTCCATCTGTCCGTACCAAGTTCATCCACATTCCATAGTGAATCCAACAGGTCCCATTTTCTATCCAGTCTCACTTAACTTAGCCCTACTGCACTCGTGAGCTTTCTGCCAAGCTAGCACTGGCACAGCTAACATTAGAAGCTGCAGTAGTAGGCTGCATTCCATCTTCATCGATCGCCGTGAAGTCTGGCTGTTTTATTAAAGGTCCCATATTTTCACTCCTTTTCAACAAGTTAACGTAGGTCTTTGAGGTCCCCATGACATGTCTGAAGTGCATGCCTCTGTACCCTTCTGTTTCAGCCCTGTTCTCGACAGGCTGTTTCAGTGTCTGTAACGCGCCCCCAACGCCGCGCTCCGGATCTGCGCGTGAACTGCGGCGCACCTGGCTTCAATCGATCGAATAAAATTCAGATCAAACCATCAAACTACGCGTTGCAGATCAAATATGAGTTAAGATCGGGCAGTCGCATTTCCTATTTCTCGCCTAAAATGTTGTCAGAAACATATTTTAGTGAACCGTTTGGTGGAAAACGGGAAAGTTTACGAGCAAGCCGCCATTTTGTACACACGTTTTTCACACGCACACACAAGTCAAGGACGAGGAGAGGAGGAGCCTACCTTGGTGACATCATCAAATTACGGAAGTCCAAACAGATCGAATTACAGGCACAGTTTCTGAATACGGGCTGTGTGCATTTCTCCGTGGACTGAGCGTTTTGATACTTTCACAGTATTTATATAGCATCTAGACCTGCTTTATAATCAGGAAAGAAATGGAAATCTCCCTTTCTACAATATGTCCTATATAAAGAATTTCATTAGTTTAGGCAAACTTTCCTTTAACTGGGCATCTTCCTTCTTCCTCTTTCTTTTCTCAAATCCACTTTGCAATTACGCTTCATGCTAACAAAGATAGAGATGGTAACTCGGATTTTTACACATTTCCATATAGACAGATTTATTTGTATCTATTACATATTATCATTCATTTGGAGTGACAAGAAAGGAAAAATGTTTTAGAAATAAAAAATAAAAAGGAAACGCAAATTCCCAAGGCCCTTTGGCCCCAAGCAATGGCCTACCTATGACTTATGGTAAAACTGTCTATGCATTCACCACCAACACACAGGAGCTTTGCCATATCCTCTTTAAGAATAGAAGCAGACAAACACTAGCCATCGCGATTAGCATTGCTAACGTCAGTGAATGTTTGCTACTCAATATTTAGGCTACACGTTGTCTTGTACAAAGGCTTTCACAAACCATACAATGCAAAGACTCATCAACATGGCATTCAGATGAAATCATGACAGCTAACGGAACTATCGAGTTACAAACATTAACTGATGTTAGCTATGCTAATCGTGATTAGCGTTTTGCTGAGGTTTTTCCAATTTCTGTTTGGACTTCAAAGGGATATGGCAGCTAGCAAGCTTATTTAATGTTAGCTACTTCTTTACATAGATTGCCTGCCGCCTATGCCATTGTTAGAATATCGGTCTTGTTTTATTATATTTTTACCTATTTATGCATACTGTGATCCCTAAACACTTAGAGTTGCACAAATTGGGTATTTCTGTAAAGCTGAGAGTATTGTGGATCCAAAGAGACTAATTTTATTCATGTGTGATGATGCGAGTAGTCATAGTACCCCTTTCAATGTGGTGACACCATTTTTAACCTCTGTGTTGCTGGTCACCAGCGGGTAAGTCTGCATTAGATACCAAAAGACATTGTTTGAATTCTGACACACAAAAAAGGTTCCCATTGATGAGCAGGGTAATGTGAAACATTGACAGTTTCTGTAAATACCGCAGTACTGAGTAATGTCCTCTGGCAGTTTAAGCTTGGTTTGGGCTTCCAGACGATCAGAGAAGCGGTCAGTGAAAGGCCCGTACCTCATTGGCCACTGTGGTTGTCAATCCACTCAAGTGAGAGGCCAGAGCAGAGAAACATGGTGGACGAAAACGATGCAAAACAGCAAAAATAAGGTGTAAGAACAACGAGGCTGAGCAGCTGGTGCCCTGGTGTAGCCAGAACAACCTGGAACTAAATGCTCAGAAGACAGTGGAGATGATTGTGGACTTCAGGAAGAGCACCCCCCACCCCCCTCTCTCTCCCATTTAACATGATTGGCTCAGTAGTTACCACTGTGAAGTCATTCAAGTTCCCTGGGATCCGCAGTATCCCGGGACCTCAAGCGGGAGGTCAACATCGACTGCCCCACAAAACAAAAAGCTGTACTTCCCTGCAACAGCTGGAGAAGTTCAACCTGCCGCAGGCAACGCTGGTTCCAATTCTACACGGCCATTATCGAGTCCATCCTGACCCCCTTTCGATAACAGGTCTGGTCCGGGTCAGCCAGCACCAGAGGCAAGGCCAAATCATTCGGACGGCGGAGAGTATCATCGACCGCGAACCTTTTCCGACCCTCCAGGACCTCCACAACTCGAGGACCAGGAGGCATCGCCGATCCCCTCACACCCCCACCCCCTCTGGCCACCACATCTTCCAAGCTCTCCCCACAGGGAAGAGACTACGGACCGTGATGTCTAAAACAATTAGGAACAGTTTTTCCCACCCCCTCGAGCTGTGGCCCTCATTAACAACTGAACTGAAATCCCCTGGCCGTCCACCACATATCCTCAGCCCATACATCCTACAGCTACAACTCTTCTACCTCTGAATATATTCTGTATATAACTCTCACATCGCCGCATCCTCAAGTGCAACAGTTAAGGCTCTTACAAAGACTATGTAAAAACTCTGTATATCCTCTTCAGTAAAGATATTCTTTTTACCCCCACAAATTGTCTGTATATTCTATTTATTATGCTCCTACTACTGTATATTCGAACACTTCTAAGATTCTATTTTTGACCTCCGCCCCCACTGCATTTTCACGCTGCCTCCAACTCTTTGCATATCCTAAAAAAAACAGGAAGACCAAGGCACTCTTCCTATTAGATTTAAAATGCCTTTATTGATCTGGCAAGCTTCTAATGAAAAGAAAATAAATATATAAAATAGACTCAGACATGTTTTGGCCACATGCCTTCGTCAGGGAGCATGGGTACAAGCAAGCAAATTTATATTTTACATGTTTCATATCTGATTGTCCCTTTTTTCTCTCTATCATTTCCATCTTCTTTTCTTCTCTCTCCTTTCCTCTTTGTTTCATTTCGCTCACACTAGTTATAGCTACAGACTGCATCGAGATACCAAGTAAGAGGTTATGGTGTATGTTTTTTTTTTTTTACAAGCCCATAAACAGAATATATACACATCTTAAAAACTCTCAACCCTACGAACGGCGTTTACCACACACCAAGCTGATGGAATAGCATGTGCCTCTCTGCTCGCTCGCTGTCTCCCTCTTCTTAAATGGAAATCTTTTTCTTTTTTTTCTTTTTTTTCTTTTTTACTATGGATTAAAGTGACCTGGCCCTCTAAGGCAATGGTAGGGGGAACACTGGCCTGCATAACCCTAGGTCAATTCTGAGACTACCACTAACTCTTATGTGTTTTTACATCCATTATACACAGAATATGTCTCCGTCGTAATTCTATGAACCCAGATTCAAAACCGCAGAGGATTTTGT
>OMKL01139261.1:0-11764 GCA_900302295.1 Parasudis fraserbrunneri | reverse complement strand
CGCACTCTGTGACTGCAGCAGGTTCCGCGTTGTAGCGGTGCGAGAGAGTTACTCTGACGTGAGCGGAGCGGACCGGCGAAGCTTTCTGCTGCATCAGGATACAGGGGACCTGGCCCAGCAGGCTGCGCTCTGATTGGCCGATCAGCTGACGAACCCAGAGGGTTGCTATGACTCAGCTGCAGCATTGTGTGGCATTCACAGATACAGTGTGTGTGTGTCTCTCTCTCCCTCTCTCTCTCTCTCTCTCTCTCTGCCTTTTTATCACTCCCATCTGCTGCCCACTTCTCTTTCTCTCCCTCCCAGTCCATGGGACCAGGACCAGAAATTTGACCAATCAGTACCACCCGAGGTTGCAAATCCTAGTCGAGCATTTTGAACCGGTACATGTCTGTAGATAATATTTTGATATGATAACCATTGGTGAGTGGTAGCTTAGTCATAGTTTTAAGCCACATGAAGATGCCCACCCTTCATAATAGTCCGTGGGTAAGACCAGATACCTGCACCACCTAAAGTGGCAAAATCATCGGGGTGCCAAATAGTTTGTACAGGCCATATGAATATATTGCTTTATGATAAACCCTTTAACAGTTGTAGCGTAGTGCCTGTTTATTGCTTCTTATGTTTATAGCATTACCCCTATAAAACTGTCTGACTTACGGACAGTTCAGCTGACGTTTACAGTCTTTCGGAGGCTGTAGCCAGCTCAATTCTCAAGCTGTAGCAAAGATAGAAGTGACACCTGAAACTAGAGATCTTGAGGAGTCTAGATACCAGCCAGTCCACAGCTTAGCGGGAAAGGGATGGAAATTTCCTAGAGTATAACAAAGTTTTGACTTAGAAATATCGGTATGGCCGCCCACAACGAGGTTCCTTGACCTCTCGCCTCGAGATATCTGAATGAAAACAGGGCTCATTGGAGCCGCAAGAGTCTCACTTTTATAAACATGTCAGATTTGTGTTAGTCCCATGCAGTTTAGGGTCAAGACATACGGCTTTGTACAAAGACGTGATTTTCACAAATCTTTTGCTGCAAACAGCAGCTAGTATAAATCAGTCATCAGATGTTTGGCGCTATGATAAAATGTCAACATGTTCAACTTTGGAAATCCATAACTTCTTAAGTCGTAAGTCTGATTGACTTACCGAAGAGTTTATACACATATCCACCTATCCAAGTAATGCGCGGGTTGACTGGTGACCCGCAGGTCCCGTGGGTAAACCTGTGGTTTGGGCGGGTGAGGGTCAGCAATTAAATGTTCTGAATAATTGTGGGTGGGTTTGCGGACGGAAGAGATTAAAATAACAGTAATATAAAGTACCATATAGACTATTCTTTGGTAAATCAGCTTAATGCACAGAGGAAGCCTGAGGTTTTCCTCGCTTGTCTCCTCCAGTGGAGGATATGTGTATCCTCATGCAGAAATGTTTGTTTTTTTTCAAAGATGTCTGATGTAGGCCGTTAGACGTATATATAGAGCTCCTCCCACACACCCGTTGCGGACATTTGAAAAAATGGCGCATGATGCTACACTGCAACATATGTGAGGAGGCATGCACAGCTTGCCTTAAAGGACCATACCAGTCTAAATATGAGTTTTAGCCCGTTTACTAATCGGCACGCATATTTTACATTACATTACCCCTGGCCATTGTCCTGAGCAAGGTTATTATAGTTAACTAAAACTAAACTAAAAACTAAAAGTTGGCGTGAAAAAACTTTTTAGTTAACTGAAATAAAAATTAAAACTAGACTTTAGAGAAAATCAAAAACTAAATTGAGACTATAATGTGTACTTGCAAAACTAACTAAAATAAAAAAAAATATTCACAAAATGTCCTTAGTTTTAGTCTTTGTCAATTTGGTATAATTTGTCAACATACAAGCTAGAGGAGGTATTGGTGCATAAAATGTTTATTGAGACTGGGATGTCTACACGACTGTGAGTCAGTTGCCTTCACAAAGTGATGTGTTCCTGTTACACAATAGCTTAAATCTTCCCCCGACAAAAAAAATTAAAATGCTAATACTGAAATAAAAATGAAACTAAAACTATGTATTTTTAAACGATTAAAAACTAAACTGAAACTAGCAAACCCACTCTGGAAACTGACTGAAACTAAACTGAACTGAAAACAGAAAACATGTTTATCTCTCTCTCTTTGTGACTGTACGTCCTTGTTTACATTACTGAACTCGTAGTGCCTTTCTGGTCCAATGCACGCATCGATTTATCTGACAAGAGGCGACCAATTTGTGAGCACGACCAGGAGATACATTTAACATATGCTTATCTCCATACCGCTGTGGTCCTTTAAATACTATGCTCTCACTTGCAATCTTAATTAGTCTAATCTGTGATTCACTTAGTAATACATTATTGCTAAAGGGTTTTCTGGCAGTGCATTATAATTGATACTGTGCATATTTGGAAGCGTGGTACATTATAACTGACATTTCATCAGTGTAATTGCTAACATAAAAAACACAAATCACAAATGTATACAATAATGCATGTTTTTGACCCTAAACTGCATGGGAGATAAACATGAATACGACATATTTGTAAAGGTGAGATGCTTGCGGTTCCAAAGAGCCCAGTTTCCTTCAGGCATTTTGAAGTGAGAGGTCGGGGGATCCCGTTGTAGATACACAGGCTATACAGAATGTTCCCTGACAAAATTGCATTGATTGATTTGATCCCTTTCCGTGAATCTCTCCTCATCTTTTCACCCATGTCCCTGCATGCTGTCTTCCTCGCTACTCCCATCATCTCTATCTATTTCTACATCTCATCTGCTCACCCCCCCCTCCTCCCTCATTTCCCTGAAACCACCTCTCTCTATATCCTAGCTAGCATGCCCAGACTTGTCCACTGGTGCAAAACTCTTGCCTTGTCAGCAGCTCGGCAGAGCCACTCTAATGGGACTGAGGGAAACTGCAGAACAGTAAAGAAGTACACATTTACATGTTGCTAGGTGGAGGCAGAGCCATTTATTACCATTATTATTGGTAATAAATGGCTCTGTGTGAGGGTGGTAGAAAAGGGCTGAAGTAAAGACAAAGTCTCTCTAAAGAGAAGTCTGTTCACTCTGCCGCCATCTGGATAACGGGGACAAACAAGACTTACAAGACCTGACCCCTATCTCTATGAATGGGGAGTCAGTATCTAAGAATCTGTCATACATATTGTTTTTCTTTCATATTTGAAGTCACTAGTAAATTACTGACAACATAGAATGGATAATTTGGTCAAAAAGGGCAAAGTTGTGATAGAAAAATAAATCTTTTCCACTTAGACGCCATCCGGTGGTTTCTGCCACAGAGTCCTCGGTTACCATGGCAACCACTCACTATGCAATTCCCAGCCTTTTGGCAGAGATAGTAATTAATTTAAAACACATTTCAAAACGCAGTAAAATAAAATTGTACTTTTTTCGTTTGTTTTGTAGCAAGTAGTGTCGTTGTTGCCGCCATCTTCAGTGTCACCTATTTCCCCATTCAAAACTACCACAGTGCTCTGTCTCATTATATAGACTGTCTCTGGTAAGGGAGACGTGAGTGAAGAGCAACGTTGGGGAAAAGCAAGATGAACATGAAGTGACTTTGAGATGCCCATATAAAGCTGCTTCCTGTGAGCTAGAGGACTGGTCTACTGTGAAGGGCTGAATTAGAACATCTCTGGCAGGGAAGCTTAGCCAGCATTGAGCTATTTATATTGAAGTCCTGATCTGCGGAGCTGGAGAGATGTCCTTCCTGTATTTATGATATCACTGGTGGTAGATGTCTAGTATTCATTTCAAAGCAATCTCTTACAGTGAAGTATGAAACACTGGTCACACATCTGTGTGAATATTCACATGCCCTGGTTGTAATACAATCATCACAGACTAATTCTCTCTCTCTCTCTCTCTCTCTCGCTCTCTCTCTCTGTTTCTTTCTCTCTTTCTCATTCTCTCTCTCTCTCTCTCTCTCTCTGTATGTGTCTCTCCCCCTTGATCTCTCTCTCTCTCTCTCTCTCTCTCTCTCTCTCTCTCTCTCTCTGGTTCTTTCCCTCTTTCTCATTCTCTCTCGCTCTCTCTCTGTATGTGTCTCTCCCCCTTGATCTCTCTCTCTCTCTCTCTTTCTCTCTCTCTCTCTCTCCCCACAGATATTCCAGATCAGTGCTCTCCATCTCCCTGTAATCCCATAGGTATGGTGCGCTGCGAGGACAAAAAGGGTGACTTCCTGTGCCACTGTTTCACGGGCTGGACCGGAGCCAGGTGTGAGAAAGGTACCGTCATGTTTCCCGAGAGCACGAGGAGCACCTTTAAGGCAGCACAAGTACAGTACAACGAAAAGAAGTTTGGCATCCATCCAGGGTGCAAATGTTACAGTAAAGTGAGGTAGCTATATACAATGTACAATATACAGGTGATTAACTAGAGTATATATGAGTAAGTGGTTAGATAAATGAGTGTAGCACAGTCATGTGTAGTGATAAATGATAAATGAGTGTAGCACAGTAGCAAAGTTATGTTGGGGGGGCGTGGCCCTCTGTTCATTGAAAGGAGATGTCAAGTCACTGTAGTATCATAATACATGAAGCTTTCAAATGTAAAATTCATGGGACCAGTGTGATCGGTTGCTATGGGAGATTAACATTGGCTAACCTGTGCCAGCAGGTGAGAAATAAATTGTCACAATTGCTGTGGATGTTTTTGAACCATTAAGATTATATCTATAAATTGTAGCAAACTAGTTTCATTACTTGTTTGTGGACTAGCTAGCTGATATCCTTTATAACTACTGAAAACTGACACTGACTGATGAGCCAGTAGATTATACAATCTCCTCAGGGAAGTAGATTGGATATCTGAAATGGTTTGATTCTGTTGATATCTAGGGGGATAGAGATCAAGGGGCTTTAGTCATCATTTTCACAACAACCGGTCTTAACAGTTTAGGTAATCTTACATCAACATACCCGCTGTAAAAAAAAAAAAGAAATGCAACGAGATTGAAAAACAGGATTTTCATTGTACTGAATCTTTTAAACTTCCGGCGCTCTGAGCGCTAAAAACATGTTCAGCTCTCAGCGCTGTCGGAAAAACGCGCAATAAATAGCACGGCGTTTCCTTTGAAACCAATGACAAAAAGAAGCCAGCGCTGAAAATACTTATTTTACTTTATTAGACCGAGGTTATTATCGGTGGACACATCCAAGTGCCAGACCATGTCAGACAGAGGGCAGGCTGTTAATCAGCTGTGTGTTCAGTTGAGAGAGGTAGTTGACGATACATACAGAAAAAGGCCCTCTGCATTGTGGGTGGGAGAGAGATCAAATATGGTCTGGTACAGGGGCGGGTGATATGACAATCTCAGATCGTCACCAGTTAAATGTCGGTATGATACGCCTTCACGGGGAGATCGTGGAGACTGATATTCTTACATAAGCCACACAAAGCCCTGTGAACAGATGTGTTTTGTGCTACAAGATTTTTTTTTTATTTTTTATTCCTGTGTTCTGTTTCAAATGAGTGAAGCAATACTCCCCTCAGCCTCAGGCTAAACAGCAATGATCTTCATGAAATCCTGGCATGGATCAAATACGTCACTGCAATAGTTGTACAGCTTGGGGCTAAATGACAAATCTGCAAGACATCCTGGCATGGATATATTTCTCATTGGAATAGTTATTGTTGTGTCACTCACGTAGGCCAATACATTTTGAATTACCCTGCAGTTTGTCTGTTGTCAGCAATGGTATCTGCTACAATACCTGATCTTTATAATTATTATAAATGAAAAGATAAACATGAGAGCTATTCGAGTTGTCGCGTTCACAAGAAAACTCTGCGGTGGCGGTCAGGGTAAAACCATAATGTCGTTAGGGGATATAATAATAATAAATAAATAAATAAGATGTGGTTTAAATAGATAGTTAGCCTTATGAAAACGTAAAGCTTAAATTAATTGAAAGAAGAAAGAAGAAAATTAAAAAAAAGAAGTATATTTTCAAAGGATACCCAGCCCTAAAAATAGCCAGTATAAATATTGCGATGTGATATTCAGGCCATATCGCCCACCCCTACTCAATAGATTATTAGAGGTCAGTTCAGAGGGGGAGCTTTTGCAGTGTCACTCTGTGTTTATACAAGCATATCCAGCATAACATCTCTGTAGCCAACACGTGATCTAGGAAGGTGTCCTCCTCATCAGAGGTTTTTCTCTCTCTCTCTCTCTCTCTCTCTCTCTCTCTCTCTCTCTCTCTCTGTGACCTTCATTCATCCTGTCAGCCAGCTATTCTCCCTCTCTGGTGATTCAGTTACCTGGCCCCACCATCCCCCTCACTTCCTGTGGGTCAGCATGTAGGTCATCACACATTTGTTGTCTTTTTTAGTCAATTTATGATAGCTTAGTTTAAAGGCACAATCTGTAGTCCAAATATAAACGAAAGGGCAGTCCCACCGCTGTAATTAAAACCCCCGAACAATGGGATAGTATGGATTTAACCCAACCGCCGCCGCCACAGAGTTTTTGTTTTAACGCGATGACTCGAATAGCTTTAGTTCGATTCTTTTCAAATATGCGGTGCACATTCATGACCCCAAGAGGAAGAATCCTTTTGATTTGGATGACCCCATGACCTTTCCTCTAGCGCCACCATCAGGCCAAATGTTCAATACTCAAATTTGTGTATCTCCTGATCCGATTTCCACCAAACCTGACAAATATATTTGCCTTACCATAGCAAGGAGGCCTGTGAGGTTCTGAGTCGCCTGGCCTCATGGTGGCGTCACTCTCATAAAATTAAAATCATAAACTACTCCTCAACAGCTCGAATTATGGACATGGTCACAAAGGATGGATTGAGAATTCGGGCCGTTCGGGGATATACCTGCTGTCGGCCACAGACGGCACATGTCCAGTTCAAAGCATAAGATTCCACATAAGAAAAAAAAACAAAAAAACTTCATTGACAATACTCTTAATACAACAAATAACATTCGACAACAACTAAGAATGAGCTTTGAAAAGTTTTCTGATGCTGTAAAATGTTTGTTTGCATTTAAGATGTTTGTAAACATTAGAGTAAAATAGACCTACAGTATATATTTTCACTCATGTCATTAGTTTATCCATTTATTGTAAAGCAGAATAAATGACTGGCAATACAGTTAGTCTTGGTGGTATGGTTCTACCCTTAGGGGTGCTCCCTACTGCAAGAGAGGCTAAAGCACAACAGCTTGCATAAAATATGAAGCATAACAACATGCCAAAACTGCACAGCGGGGAGCAATGCGAACCGATTCCCCCATCAGGGAACATAACTTGTGCAGGTGGAGGCTGGGGTCATGGTGGGTGAAAACCTTACTTGTAGGTAGCGGCAGCCGAACCGTGTCACATCATCGGCGTACAGAGTGAGTGTGTGACTGGGGAGGTCTTTAAATAGACCGCCATATCGGTGTAGGTGGGACGCCGGTGAAGCGTCAGCCTAAAGCTGTCGCAGCCACGTGCGTGACTTGGAGTGTCCTGCCAGGACTCCAGTTACAACCCGATGAGAGAGATACATACATTTTTGTCTTCTACCCACAACTCGATCTCCTATAGTATGTATATGTATATGAGTAAAAAAATTCCAGATTTGTCTTTAGAAAATTTTTAAATCTTTCCAGTCAGAATACAGGCAGTGGCCCATACATGTAACAAACAAGACGTGTTACTGCTGCTGCTGCTGCTGCTGTTGTTGTTGTCGTTGTTGTCGTTGTTGTTGTTGTTGTTGTCGTTGTTGTTGTTGTTGATGATGTAGTGATGTGCCGGGTCAATATGAACTAGATGTACGGGAACTGTGGTTCATGGAGTCCAGAGCGGGAATGTGTTTGATTTTCGAGGTCATGGCTGGTTACTGTAGACAGATAGCTGTAGATAGATAAACAGGGGATGGGGGCGGGGCGGGAGTGAAAGTGAAAATGTGTCCTATCTCCAGAAGGTGAAATGGGTCAATTGAGTGACTGAGTGAATGGAAAAGTCTCCATTTCTAAACTGGAGCTTACACAGACAGACACACATAAACACACGCACACACAGGGTGGGAATATAACTTTTTCGTGCACCGGCCACAGGGGCTGCTCACTTTAATCACAGGTCACTTTAATTGTTCTACCGGTTCAATTGAATTTAGAATAGAAAAGAGTGGTTGTTCACCTGCCAGTTTGGCTCGCAGAGCGGACAAGCTTACCAGCCAGAATGTACCAATATATGTACGTTGTTAATTTCCTAGGATGAACACACACATGTTCCTATTCCTCGCGCCACAGCCGCCGTTCCACACATTTCCATGGTGACTCATCCTTCCACCTAACTGTAAAAGAAAACCAAAACGGTATGACTCCGACGGGGTCTGGGACTGGGCCTGTTCCATCGAACAACCACACTCCTCCAAAACACACAGTCACTACATTCATCTGCTCCGGCGTGCAGTATTACAGTATCCTAATTCAGACCACGGGGGACTGAACCTTTTGTGAGATATACATTTTGAGAACTGAACATTATAACGATGATGTAATAACAACAGCTGCTGCCCGTTCGAAGCTATGGAGTTCTAGAATTCCCACAAACTGTTTAAAAAAAAAAAAAAAAAAAAGAAACTTTTTTGTGTAAAAAGTGTAAAATCGTGTTGGACATTTTTTGGAGTTGTCGGAACGTGTATTTCTTCACTTTTGACGGAGCTAGGCTAACAGATCACACCTGCTTCCAGTCCTTGGTGCAAAGCTCGGCTAGCATGCGCCGTGACCTCTCTCTGTGCCGGACGCACGGAGATTAAACCGATGCCGATCTTCCTGTCTGACTCTGGGGAAAATAAGTGTATTTCCCCAAAATGTCGGCGTGTTCCTTTTTAAAACCAAATCACTACGTCGGCGAACTCGAGCTAAATAGCTCACCTCTGTACACGCGTCTCATACGGTTGAGGTTTCAACCCGGCGTTAATGAATACTTGTGTTGATTCTCTCTGATTTTACAGATGTCAACGAATGTAACAAGAGGAATGGAGGATGCGACCATGAATGCAACAACACCATGGGCAGCTATCGCTGTTCCTGTCACCACGGTTACCTGCTGGTTGGACGCCACTACTGTACCGGTAATCTGCCAACAGGTTTTTACACGTTGTACTGCGCGTCACAGATCCTGAGTAGTTGCTGGCCAGCTCTGAAGAAAGCAGGCCACGTCCTCCTTCTAGTCGCTACTTAATTGGAAATAGGTAAAAGATTTTTTACACGACTTCGAAGGCCTGGGAACTGTGTTGATATCTTTAAACCCCATAGCATGGGGACAGGGTCACGCGCAGACAACCTCTATTGTTCAGTTTACTGAAATGTTACAGGGATAGTTCGGATTTTTTTGGGACATTAAGTTGTATGAAATACTCGCCAGTAGCGTATTAGCTTACTTACCCGAGTCCCGTGGTCGGAGTTCTCGCTGGGTTCTGAGCGAACCGCGAAGCAAACGGGGTCCGAAACCCCCGGCATGTCAGATTCTGCTATCACTTGGCGCCATTTTCAGAACTTTCTGGAATCATAAGGATGCGTGGACTCTGCACCAGCTTGAGCGCGTGTTTGTGTTTCAGACGTGGACGAATGCGCGGACCCGGGAGTGTGTGGGACGGCACGCTGTCTGAACCAAGACGGGAGCTACGAATGTTTGTGTGACACTGGCTTCGTCTACGACAATGAGACCAAGACCTGCGTTGGTGAGGACACACACACACGCACGCACGCACGCACACGCGCGCGAGGGATGCACCGACACCAGGCTAAAACAGAGTATCGGTATCAGGGGATTTCCCCAATATTCAATATCAAGAGCGCTGTGTCAGGAATGAAAGCAAAACAACTTTATTTTTCAGCATTACTGACATATAGACCTTGTCAGAAGAATTCTGTTGCGAGCAAGATTATTATACTTACCTAAAACCAAGCTAAAAACTAAAACAAGGTGTGAAAAAAACCCATTTTATTTACCTGAAATAAAAATAAAAACTACACTTTAGAAAAAACGACAAGTAACTGAAACTATTTTGTGTACTTATAAAATGAACTAAAATAAAATACAAACATACATGTCTTTAGTTTTAGTTTGGTCACATTTGTCAACACGCAAGCTAGAGGAGGCATTGGTGCATATGTTTATTGAGACTGGGATGTCTACATGACTGTGAGTCAATTGCCTTCAGAAAGTGATGTGTTTGTATTACACAATATCTTCTGAACTTCTTAACTCCTGCCCCTGACAAATACCCCCCATATTATAAAAACAACAACAACAAAAAACTAATACTGAAACTAATAAAAATGAAACATTTTTAAACAATATAAACTTAACTGGAACTAGCAAACCCATTCTGGAAACTGACTGAAACTAAACTGAATTGAAAAGAAGAATTTTAAACGAATAAAAAACCAAAAACAAATTAAATATTCAAAACTATAATAACCCTGGGAACAGCTTGGGCCCCACTGTATTTGCTGTCAGCTGTTGTATTTGCAAACTCTGCAACAGGAAATAAACTTGGGCCGATTTCAGAATGTTTATGTTGTCATGTTAGAAAAGTTCATTAGAAGCATGTTAGATCTCTCTATTTGAGAAAAATGGATTATATATCAGTCATCTTTGTCCAATAACCCCAACCCAATGGTAGAAATCGATACTGTTCACTGAGAGTGAATGGATGGGATTGGTCCTCTGTATCACCTGATATTTGAAGTTTAGGGCTCAGAATCGGTGTTGGCAGAGAAAAAGTGGTATCTGGACATCCCTAATACACACACATACATACACACACACACACACACACAGTCGGAGGTGATACAGCTGTGTTATGGAGTCAGGAATGGAATGCCAGGGCCACTTGGACAAATACTCTGGAAGTAGGTAACAGGTCAGCCTTCCCATATATCCTACTACTACTACTACTACTACTACTACTACTACTAATCTCCCCATATATCCTACTGCTACTACTAGTACTACTACTACTACTACTAATACTACTAACCTCCCCATATATCCTACTACTACTACTACTACTACTACTACTAACCTCCCCATATATACTAATACTACTACTACTATTACTGTACTACTACTACTACTACTCCCCTACCCATATATACTACTACTACTACTACTACTACTGTACTACTTCTACTGCTAACCTCCTCATATATCCTACTACTACTACTACTACTACTACTGCTAACCTCCCCATATATCCTACCCTGCCTTGATTCCCTTAATCAACTAACCCCAGACTAGGCCCGCGGACACTACACTGCTCCAGGCCTTGTGCTCCTCTCTTATGTAAGGCATAATGGTATTGCTGGAATTAGTTTGGGGTGAAGCATTCGGCATGTTTTGACCCCATAATACTACTACTACTAATACAATTGTAGGATTCAGACCATCAGATCTTTCTTGCCCCCTATTGCGAAATGGTTCTTGCGAGGAAATTTGAAGATAAAATGCAGTCAGTATTCGCAAATACCGCCGACAGAAGAGATATTAACATATTTTGACAGGCTGTGGCAGCGCGTGTGCTGTTTGCCAAAGTCAGTCGTAAGCACAGGACACCATCCTTTGATACAAACTAAACAAGCACTGTGACCTGAGAACACCGAGATAGCTAACTGCTATCCGTCCCGCAAGTGGCCCTTGACTTCCAAAAAATGTAATTACAAGCTCAAGGTATAATCCTCATCTTTTATTTGTCAAACATGT
>OMKL01139257.1:0-12371 GCA_900302295.1 Parasudis fraserbrunneri | reverse complement strand
TCTGTAAGTTACATCCCCTATGGGGGATTTGTTCGCAGTGTTCCCTGCTGTTCAGTTTCAGTATGCTGTTATGCTTTATCTTCGTGTAAGTTGTTATGCTTTAACCACTTACAGCAGGGAGCACCCCTAAGAGTAGAACCATACCGCCAAGACTAACTGTACTGCCATTGCCATTTATTCTGCATCATAAATGACGTGAGTGATTCCTGACAGAAAGGGGATTAACATTACCGCCCAGGGGCCTCATTTATAAAGGTTGCTATGGACAAATAAAGTGTCATAAACGGGTGAAATGTGCGTGCGCGTCTTTCACAGCAAACGTTGGGATTTATAGAAAAATTCTTCGTGGAGAAAAGGTGCGTATTTCTACTCGTCCTTTCTCCCATGCGTAGAGGTCACGCAATGTTTTTCAGACATGGGAATCAGCAACACCCGATGGTGAGATCACGAAATAAAGCTCAGTCCTCAGATGAAAAAACACAGATGAAATATAAAATGCACATCACCACATTTCACTGCATTTCATAATGTATAGGCCTACCTCTAATTGTGGATATATTATTATCACCACTCACATAGCCTATCTTACAAGGTACAAGTATAGGCTAAATAATAATTATAATTATAATAATAAAGAAAATCATGATTTTACATGATGATGATATATATTTTTAAATAATATATTTTTCCATATTTATAATACAAGTCAAGTCACACACACACACACACACACACACACACACACACACACTTAAATATATATGATGATGATGATGATGATGATGATGATGATATTGAAATCACCTTGTGCCACTCTCACTGATTGGCACAAGGCCTATAAATAGTGCTCATTGTGACTTGTGTAATGGCAAATGATGGCTGCTTTGGCGTTCCTCTTAGACCTGGCAAATAGAAGACTGAGGCATGAATGAGTGTTCAGGGACCATGAGGACATCCAAGCCCCATGATGATGAATGACTAATAAGCAGATTCAGATTACCAAGAGCCGTCCCCGTGCAGGTCCAGTTAATGACCACTCTGGGCTTTCTGGCTGACTGGACACCGTGGCCGAGCTGTGCACACCGGAGACACTGCCGGGGCCTGGCTGACTGGTGGCCGAGCTGTGCTCACTGGAGATCGTGTCGAAATAAAACGGAACAAAATACTTCATGCCTTTGGCTTGACTTATTTAAACATGTTGAATTTGCCTATAATGTAGATAGTTTAGTTTTGGTATTACAGAAGTTGGCTCACCGGTTTCTGTGGCATCCATAACTGCATCACTGTCTCCCTCTGTCTCTGGCACAATTCCAGACAAAACGGTGTCCCTGATGATGCCTGCAATTCTATGTTTGTACTTAGCTATGCACTTAAGCTATGCACTTGAGTTATGCTCTGGATTATGGCACTATGATGCGGGTAATACCACCGTTTGTTTACTCTTGAGTCGATCCTATCGCCAGTTTCTGATGTGCACACACTTGTAAGTCGCTTTGGATAAAAGCGTCTGCTAAATGACTAAACTGTAAACTGAAGGTTCGGATTCTCCCTTACCGCCCCAGCTGATTGATAAGCAGCAATGTGTTTTTTTGCCCTCAACTTTCATATCTGACCACTTTTCTTTTTCACTTCGGCAATAGTTAGGCAAATAGGCAGTGTGGAGCCAACACTGTTCTGTGCTTCCATCACGTTTCCATTCATATTGGTTCTTTTTGTTGGAGATGCCTCTGAGCAGCACCAAACAGTAGAGGTTCTGTGTAACTAAGATGAAATAGAAAGCATTCTGATGAACCACCTGTCTCACTGTGATGTCAATTTGTAAACATTATTACATTATTTCACCAAATAATCTTTGCTCCATTATAATATTGTAAAAGTTTTGTGGTTCGATATTTCGTCCCCCATCCCTTGTGTGTGCCACAACTTGATTTCCATTAATAACTATATTACAATTTTCAACACTGATATTTGCTCATAACCTGCCATTTGTGAATTTTTACTGAATTCCTTTACTAATTTACAAGCTGCACTTACTGACCTTAAATATGTTGAATGCATGTAAGACAACGTTCATGCAAATGTCAAGCGCTAGAGCTACTGATAGTAATCTACATATTCCACCTATAAACGGATTTAATATTGAGAGAGTCACTGAATATAAATATGTTGGCATTTTGATAGATGAGAAATTCACTTTTAAATAAGTCTGTAAAGTCATTTTTATACAGACACAGAACAAATGTTCCTATGTTAAGCAGAAAAAGGATTGTCGAAGCAATCTTTCTATTCGTTTTGGATTATGATGAAGTCATTTAAAGACATGCTAATCTTAAGTCTTTGGATTCTGTATATCACGCCACCCTTGGATGTATGACTGGCGATGCCGACTCATCACTGTGGCTGGGTGGTCCTCTCTGTCTGAAAGATGTGGTAGACATTGGTATCTATTTATCAATAGATACATTGGTATTTAGTTATCTATAGCTTTTATTAGAAGGTTACCCCCTTACACCACATCACTGTTAATCTGGCCTGTTGGGCTCTGTCTAATGACTGGTTATTGCTCCAAGTACTGAATTGGGAAGGACTGATTTAAGTGTTAGTGCACAGGACTCATGGAACAAGGCAGTTCAAACATTTGCTCATAAACCTCCCCTTCCCTGTATACATTTCTTTTAACAGATTTTTTGTGTTTTGTTTATCTGACTTTTGATCCACTTGTTCGCTTTCATTTTTGTTTTTAACTGTAATCTCAGCATCATCGTAAATTAGGGCCTACCCTCAATGATTTATTCCGATAAATTAATCAAAGTTGAATGAGTGAATCGAGTGATTTCATTCTAATTTAAACTCTTATGGCACATTCCATGGATTTCAGGCAATGTCGCGATGGGGGATCTGAAACACCATTTCTCCTCACTTGTGAAAGAGAAGCTCCCATTCGGATTTGACCTCGACCTTGGTGAGTTTTCTGTAAAAACGATTAGGGGTGTGACAATATGGTGCGCCATAATAAGATAATAGGACAATATATCGTTGAGACAGAATAATGGCTCTTGATATCAGCTCATCCATTACTTCGTAATTATACCTCTAATCATACCAGTGAAACTGCCCTGAGAGTGTCTGACTTTGGCATTGGATCGTGAGCAGAGAAGGCAATATCGTCACATCTTTTTTTAATATGTTTTATTTAATTAGCCCAGCTGAATCAAATGTTATTACATTTTTAGTGTTCACAAATAGTGGTCACCTTCCTATATTAGTTTACTCACAGAGTGAGCTTCAGACGGGGTCACGAGAAAAGTGTTAATCCACACCATAAAATGCAGGCAAAAGTTGTAACCATCCACAACAGAAAACAGTGGTCCTCGTGAATTTCCTATGCTTCAGAGCGAAACTATGTGTTGGAACTAGTCCGAGTGTGATGCAGTTGCTATGCGCTGGGGCTGGTTCCAACATGAATCGAGCATAGGAAATGCACCAGGAACACTGTTTTCTGTTGTGGATGGTTACATATTTTGCCTGCAGGTTATGGTGTGGATTAACGCTTTTTTGTGTCATAACCCCGTTTGCTGCCTGTCTGAAGGTCTCCAGTTCGCTCTGAACCGGGCCAGAACTCCGACCACCGGAGTTAATGTCCAAGGAAGAGAAGATGACTATCATGGTCTGGGACTGCAGCCCCTCAGTCTCTCTCCAAGCCCCTGCCTTGGACTGTCCCCTGCCCCCTGCCTTGGACTGTTCCAACCTATAAGCTGAGTGCTGAGGTTAGACTTTAGATCAAATTCCAATTACTACTGTAGAATTTACTCAGTTTCCCCCTGAAGCTCAGATTACTAAATTCCAAACTGCAGCCTTTGTGTATGTACCTGTAAGCCACCCAAATGGAGCTTTTCTGCAGAATTCTAAGACAAGTGGTCAAATGCGTTCCGCCCAGCTGGCTGTATCAATCTTGCCCTGTACATCGCTTGCCTTGACCCTACACATCTCTTACCATTGGACCCTGTTTGTAGTCATTGAATTCTAGAGCCATCTGTTGGATCAAAGTTTACTACATGTTCTTTTTAAATTACTCTGTTTCATATTCTTTACCTTACATTCGTCCGAGATGTTCTTAATAAATTGCTCGTGGATTTAAAAGATATCCGTCCTTGTGTTCCTTGTAGTATTGAGATGATTCAGTCACACTTGTAAAAGAGCACATGAACTTCAGATGAGATTGAAAAATCTTTATTAATGTTAAGAGTGTAATCATGCTGTCAACAGGTTTCTCCATGCCTTTAAAGCTGGAGTGGTTACCTTTTTTTAAATCGAATTATTCAATGATTCTAGACTTAATCTAATTGATACAAGGTCATATATATTCAAGTGATTAAATTCATTTGATTTCCCCAGGTGCTGCTGAAGGAGCTGTTGTTGCTGCCCTGGCTGGTTCTGGTCCGGGGGGGCTGCCGCTGGTCCTGCTGCCGGGAGCCCTGTTTCAGTCGTGGGTCCCCAAGGCCCCCCAGTTAAGAGCTTCACCGCATGGCTGAAAGGCAGAGCATATCGGGCTTCCCCTTCACGCACAAACGAATAAGTGAGCACGTGCGCGCGCTGCTACTTTTGAGATGATGCACGAGTATAGGACGGGGGAGGGAGCGCAGGAGCACTTCATCCCTTGTAAAGATGGGGATCTGAGTGGGTCAAATTTTAAGATCAGCGGTACAGGAATGACATATGGACAGTCCTTGCATATTGGAAATCCTGAAGAACATGAGGAGTCTACTTAAATAACCAGTAAGAGCAGAGGATGAAGTCTAAGAATTTTGATATGGATTGAATCGGGCTTTCTGTGTGAGAATTGTGTTGCCATATTGGAATGGGAGACCATCGAATACCCTTCATATGCAATGAAGCATATCTTTTGTGCAATCTGGCAAACCAGAAAGAAAGTGATTCGTGCAAATCTCTCTCCACCTACTGTGAATAATTTTCATTTTTAACTGCAACATGTTGCCATAAGTTGTTTGACAGATTTCACACTCTAGACCAATTCGTGGAGTTAATGGCTCAGTCCTGTCATAATAAGCATAATGTATAGCTGGTTAAGGACTGGGAGAGCTTTTCTGTCCTTGATGCTTTTGTGACCAGGCTGGCTAAGGGCTTTGCTACCTTCATATAACCAACAACACCACATAGGGAATTGCACCCTAGGAAATGGGGATCTCTGCAATACTTGTGACTTCTCTTGTATAAAGATACACAGGTACATTGTAAGGAAACAAAGACGTGGTTTCAAGCTCAAATGTTTTATTAAAGGTTCATTATAGGAAACACTAAAAGCTGATATAGCAAAAATATAAACCAGTTTATTCATATAGCTACAATAAAATACCATCCATCACAATTATACTAAGACGATATCAAAAAGGCAAATTCTTATAAAAAAAAGGTTGGCTTTCACCAAAGGAGTGGGGAGGAGGCCGCAGACAGTAGAATCAAAATACATGAACTGAAAAGGGTGGTCCTAAATCAAGCAGTTCAAGGCAAAAAGGAAAATAAACCAAAAATATAACCAAGGCAAAACAGCAGGGGTTGTAACCTACACAAGGACACAGAACCAAATTAGCATAGGGAAGTGTAGGCAATTACAAGAATCCAAAGAAAGGGAAATGCCTCTAGCACCTCCAAACACCTGGTACAAGAGGAAGTCAGGAGAACTTCCTACACTCCTCTGGGATGGTAATCTGGGGCTTCGATTCACTGGATGATCCTGTTAGAAGATGGCCATATTTAAATCAACCATAATAACATTATTAGAAACACTGGACCCGGAACAGTTTAGCCCTGGGAGCTGACAGATAGACTCAGACCATAAAAGACCCAAATCTGTTCTTTCCCGGGAGTGGTCAGATAGACCTGGAGTCTGACCAAAACAGATGCAATTTAGAGCGGTGTATGTGGATGGTTGATATTGTCAGAACTTTTGTCTTACCTGGTAACATCAGCCTTCTTGTAGCTTTTAATGTTAAGGGGTAGTTGCAGGATCCATCCATCCTTGCCAAGAAAGTGGCTTGGTAATCGTTATTCTTGCTAATGGAAATGGGCTGACTATGCTATGTTAGCAACTTTGGCCAGTTAGCGTGCTAACGTTACTGTTGTTGAATGCTCTGCCAGAGTAGCGAGAAAGTGATGTTCTGAGTAAGCAATCAAACAAACTGATGGTGTGACAAAATGTTCCAGTTTAATGCCAGAGTATGTTCTGAACACTTGCTGCATAGCTATGCTGATGTAGCATCATGACAGATGCAAGATAACTGTACCACAGTTATCGTAGTTACCTATGACCATTGAACTATATAAAACCTTTGACCCATCCGGATCACCTACGAATTACATAGTCACAGTCATCAATATCACAGTAGCACATTGGCAAAGAAGGATGGAAACTGTCAAAGCAAACATCATTTAATTTGAATCTGCAATGGAAAACTACATTTTACTAAAAAGAGAAATAATTCTATTGCCGGCACTGGCGGACCCGACATGTAAATGTCTGATATCTGAGACCTGGGGCAAAGATTATCGAGCCCAAACCAGACCAGCTGGATTTTATTATGAAATGCCCCGAGAACCGGCCGGGTTCGGGTCAGAACCACGGGTATTCGGGGGTTCAAGCAGACAAGCTCATGTATTTCCATTACAAAAAGGTGGAGATAGATGTGACCTAAATAATTATCGACCAATCTCCAAGCTACCCCGTCTAGCAAAAATCCTGGAGTCATTAGTAAATAACCAACTCAAAGCATTACTTTCAAAACACTGTTTTGAGTCCACACCACAACATAGCACAATATCATCCACTACTTAAGTTGTAAATAACATAGTATCCACCCTTGACAAAAGAAAACATTGCGCTGCCCTGTTTATAGATTTATCAAAAGCTTTTGATAGTTGATAACTCTTCTTTTACAACTACATAGCATTGGCTTTGATGCAAATGCTTATAGTTGGTTTCAGAGCTATCTCTCTGAGATATGTGTGTGAAAACATGGAATATCCAGTCAGATTTCTTGTCCATTACAAAAGGCGTACCGCAGGGATCAATCCTGGGTCCTGTCTTATTTAATCATTTATATTAATAACATTGTCTCACCTCTAAGTCGATGTCAAGTTCATCTTTATGTGTACAATACCATTATGTATTGTATTACTGATTCTGCACATCTAGCCACTGAGAACCTGCAGCTCTCCTTTACTTTACAAGATGCACTTGTTCATCTTAAACCAGTTCTTAATGCAAACAAAACAAAAATCATGTTCTCTAGAGCCAGCGATATCATTTGCATATATCTACTGCGAATGGGTCTGACATTGAGAGTTGCGCAATATAAATACCTTGGCATCTGGCTCGATGAGAAATGTCCATTTAAATATCATATAGACAATATTGCCTGTAAAACCGTCTAAAGAAATTGGCTTCTTGTACAGGAATAGAACCCAATGATTAGCAGAAAGAGGGTAGTTGAAGCAGTTTTCCTATTTGCCATGGATTATGGAGATGTAATTCATAGTCATGCAGTGCTGCTGCTTATATTAAGTCCTTGGATTCTGTATCATTCCACCCTCAGATTTATCACTGGTGATCGTTCTGGCACTCACCCATTGTATCCTGCACAGTAAGGTTGGGTGGTCCTCTTTGGCACCTGTTCCCATATAAGGCCATTGTTGGAGATCTTACATCTTATATCACTTCATTATTAGACCGTTCCTCTGGACTTTATCATACTCGCTCCAATGACTGGCTTACACTTCGAGCCCCCTGAGTTTGTACTGAACTTGGGAAGTCTGCTTTTAGCCTCTGTGCCCCTGACTCTCGGAATGTCCTGCAGTGCACTTTAAAACTCAATATATTAGTGTCCATTGGTCACTTTAAATCCTGAATGACCAACCCTCTCACCTCAGTCTGCATTTGCTTTTAAATGTAGACTTTTCTTTTTTTTTTTCTCTTTTTTTCCTGCTTTGTATTGTGGGCTGTATGTTATTGACATCACTGTGAATGAGAGCTTGCTCTCAATGATCTTTGAGATTAAATAAAGATTGAATGAGACATTAAACCTTCTCAACAAGTTAATGCCTTCTCCATACAACAATCACAACAGGACTTCTATGATAATGTCGTGGTATTGTAGTAAACATTTACTTACTGATAAGGTAAATCATTTAAATGTGTCCATACCAGCTTAATATGTTATTATACATTCACTTCGGTTAATTCTCTGATGCTTCAATGAACATGTACGGCAATAGTCTATATAACCCTTTGACGCACATGTGCATGCACACACAAGACATCTCTCCCTCTCTCTGCCTCAGCTTTCGCTTGTCTTGCGCAATGCTGATAATTTCCACGGTTTTCGATTTCAGAGTAGGCATGTGACATTGTTAGAAAATGATTATGAATTTTGCAATTATTCTCTTGATACTGTAGGATCAGGATGCATCTGAGTAGGTTAATAAGAGAGAAATGACGGCCTGAGTCAAGAACGGTGACTGATGAGCTCTTAAAAGCAAACGTGAGAGTGAATAAAAACCCAATGTTCCAACTGAAGACTAAATGTACTCTGTCCTCCTCCTGTGGCCCATGAAAGCAGGGTTGATGCATTTTTTTTATCAAATAAAAACAAAAGTCCAGACTTTGATGCGTACTGGGCAGTGAGAGGGAAGTGTTTCATAAACTGAGAAACGAATTCAGTCTGCAGGCCAAATGTAGGGGCTCGCTTTGTAGCCTACACATAACACGCTGAACAACCTACATGCGATTTTGGACTGAACGATTATATTTTGTGCTGTGTTTTGATCACAGTGGGCACCATGAGTTGCAGGCCAAATCAGTGGCCAGGCGGGCAAGGCCGTCGGGAATCATCCCAACCCTCCAGATGGCCGATCTGGTCCTGAATGCAACATACAGTGGTGTTATCCCAGGGCATTTATTTTAGTCACTTTTACAGATCATTGGCAGATGAGAGAAACGGGTTCAGCAAATGCGCAAAGGGTTGAGGGACGGCGGTGTGCTCTGCCTGATAAAGGAATGCCCAGCTTTCAACAGGGATCATGCTCACAGCCTCACATGTCATAGAACCAAAGGTATTCTGAATTTCTGTCTATGGCTATGTATGTATTTATTCAAATTAACATTTGATAACACCAAATAGTACAGTTATTTTTAAAGCAACACTTGTAACTGCACTATGCATTTAGCAAGCAGCATGATGTGACAAAAATATTTTTCTCTTTTTTTTTATTACGATTTTACTAATCTTTTTTTTTTTTTTTTTTGTAAAAAGCAACATGTCCTTGCAAGTTTGTGTTGGAGTACATTTTTACATTTTTACATTTTTCTTTGTAGATGATCTTGAAAAGGGTGATTTGGCCAGAACTTGACAGTGATACAGTTGTAGCACATAATCCTTAATATAAGTCCAATTTATATCACAACTGTGACTCAGCTGCAAATATTATGCTAGTTACATAGTTTCTTATGTGTGTGTGTGTGTGTGGGGGGGGGGGGCTACAAAATACGTGGTATATGCTGTCATGGCTTTTAGTCTTAAAGGGGGATGGAGAGAAATCCATTCTCAGCATGTCGGAGGCTGACCGGCTGACTGTGCAGTTACTGAGGAGTTTTACATTCACTCTCCATTGCCAGGTTGCAGAGCCGGCCCTGACCAATTTGGCGCCCTAGGCAAGATTTTAGCTGGTGCCCCCTTGCATCGCAGCGGCCAATTCCACCACCAATCATTGTGTTCATACACTCACACATAAACTGCATAGCTTTAGGTCTACATCACTGGGCTGTGTGGAGGTGGAGGGGACAGGAGAACCTGATGCTGCATTGCTTGGCTTGTCTGAGATGGAGGGCACAGGTGTGATGCTGCAGGCAACCCAGAAAATAGGCTATGTAGTTATGTTATACTATTATTTTTAAATAATAGTATTAAAATTGTATTAGCTAGTAAAACAATACTAAAAGTTAAACATTTCGATTTTTTTTTCTTCCCTCATTTGCCCCCTATGGATGGACGGCGCCCCTTGCAATCGCCTGTAAAGCCTATGCCATGGGCCGCGTCTGCCAGGTTGGGCAGGAATAATTTAAGCGTAGTGTATGAAGAATATTAGACAGTCTCTCAATCTAATCTGGCAACATACTGTATATCCTCCATAGAAAGCCCGACTTAATTTGTGTCATTATGGCACACGCGATTTAAAAAAGAAAAAAAAGAAAAAATGTGGGGAAAAACAGGAGATTAACGGGAGAAATGACAAAATTAACGGGAGAAATGACAAAATGGGAGCACAGCGGGAGAAAGGGGTAAAAAAAACGGGAGACACCCAGGAAAAACGGTGTGTTGTCAGGTATGTTTTGGTATGCATACAAATCTCTGTTTGATTGATTGATTGAGATTCTTTATTAACAAAACAACATACTTCAACATACACCGGTACAGTTTACACAGTACAGAACAGTTCGGTATGAGGTCTGTTAATCGGATAAAAACCCAAATAAGTCTTTCAACTTGTTTAAATTGGGGTCCTTGGTACTCAATTCATGGTGAATTCATTGTCACATACATTATTTGTATACTAACCGATCACATACAGAAAATCGCATACAATATAGTATATAGCATGGAGAAATCAGAAACAGCAAATGTCTTGTCGTTTTTTCCCCTCAAGTTAGTGATTCGGATAGTATCTCAGTTTCATGCTTTATTAAACATGCTTTTAACTTTTTCAGCATCAGATGGAAGGATGGGTTGCATTTTATAGTACTTTTGTACGTGCTAAAAGCGATTTCATCAAGCAGGAGCAGTTTCAATATTACCACTCCCAATCGCATTGTGTGGGAAAAATATCAGGAAACCTATAAGGATCACTAACTCTCTCAGAGCACACTCAGTCATATTGGTGATTAGTTCCCAATATTCTCTTGAATATATCAGGCTTTTATGAGCCGCTCGTGTCCCGTCGGCTCTTGAGTGCTACAGTAGCTGCGAGCTGATATTAACTAAAGTTATGGCCCACCGCAGAGCTGTGTAGGTAAACACAATCTTTCACAATGGACTCCCGCTAGCATTGGATTTCCCATTTTCCATTAAAGACCCTCATTCACGAGCAGTGTCAGTAAGAGACACGAGGCAGACATGGGGGGAGAGAGATGGAGCAATTAGGCAGGCTCCTCGCCGGCATACTAATCCATGAAACGATTTACCCTGGCAGCGACGAGAGGAGAGGAGGAAAGAGACACTTGAAATGGACAGATCATTTCCATTAACTGATGGCTGCTGAACTGGTGGGAGAGGATACAACATAATCGGACTTGGAAGCCTTTCAATGAGAAATTCTTGAGAAGTCACGTGACAGGAGGGAAGCATGGGCTTTTTTTTAGTCTGTGACATAATAGAAGGAGGAAGACTTGAGTTTTCAATTGGCTTCCTAAACATCTCCTGCTGTCGAACCTCCCATCAGCTTATGTTCATTCAAAGACTACAGCCAATCAGTGTCTTACTTTTCTCCCATCCTCCAATCGTATTCTTCCTCCCGCAGAATCTAAACCGCATCTGACAGCTCTCTGTATCCGAGCTGTTTTATTGCATCCCACCCACCGCCCCGTTCTCTTCCGTAGATTTTATATTTATTAGGTCACTTGTAAATAAAAATCATAAGGAGGGGATTATCAGCACAAATGAGGAGTGCGGTTGAATAGTCTTTCCTGCTTTGGAAGGTTCCTAACGGAGTGAAATGACCCGTGAGTATCTAAGTGGCAGCCATGATAAGAGCAGGTCGAATTCTCTAAATGCTAAGGAAAGGTGCTTCAGTGCTTCCTTTCTTATCTCCTTTAGCATAGGGCACCACTTGGACCATCCTTTACAAAAGGAGAGGAGATAATGCCAACCCACAATTCCTTGCAGCAGCAACATTTAAAGCAACGTGTAATTCGACCGTTCATGAAAGCAAACGACCAACATGAGCGACAAGGGAGGCAGATCATCATGTCAGTTATCGATGCTTATTAAGCGTTTCCCATCTTATGCCATAACTTGCTAATATGCTTCTATGTTTTGAACTTTCAACAATATGTTAAACCCATAGGCGAACTATGAACATTATGCTAAAATTATCAAAGTGACAACCATTTCGTTTCACTTTTGTGACTGGTGTCCTATATTTATTTTTCATTTCAATTCCAACCTTGGTAATGAAGTAATATGTTTCACCGGGTTGTCCACGTTTATATAGCCTGCGTGAAACAACACGGTAAGAGCGCACGGTATTGTTATCAACCTCGGGTTGACATCACCCTGCTGCACACAAGACAAACCAGCCCTCAC
>OMKL01139245.1:0-12338 GCA_900302295.1 Parasudis fraserbrunneri | reverse complement strand
GGGGTGTGGCAGGGGGCGTGGCTGGCTCCTCTCTAGCAGCAGACGAGGCACACCTGACTCCACTCAGCTCATTACCTGTTCCATATAAGCCTGGTCTTGACTCCACTACTCTGCCAGATAATTCCGTCTTGTTTCCGGTAGAGCTCTGAGCGTTATCTCGTTGATTCCTTTCTGGTGTGCAGTACTCTCCGTGTGTTTTTTTATGGACAGTGAACTTACCTGTGTTTTCCTCGCTCGTGTTCAGACCCATTGGTGTGCCTCGCTGCCGGCTCCAGCTTCTCGTTCTTCTCAGCGTTTGTGTCTCCCATGTGCTCCGCCAGCACATCACCTACTGGAACCCTCATCCACCTCATCTGTGATTTCATCTCAAGCTGGCCAGCTCCCTGCCATCCGTACCTGCTTTTTGTGTTCATTTAGTGCTTAAAATAAACTCTGTTACTTTTTATCCCTCGATTCTGTCTCTGCTTTGGGGTCCAACTTTGCCAAAACCTAACAGCTGCTTACATATAAAATATTGCATGGACTTGCACTGCTCTATTTATCAGACCGCATCACACGATACTTGCCGGCACGCACCCTCTGATAAAAAAATGCTGGGTCCCTAGCTATCCCTAGAGTTAAAAATAAATCAGCGTGCAACAGAGCATTTTCCTATCATGCCCCCTATCTGTGGAATAAACTCTCAACGATAATCAGGGATGCAAGCTCTGTTGATATCTTCAAATCCAAGCTTAAGACCCACCTCTTTTCTCTCGTACGGCCTACCCTAGCCATGCCTGGTCCGGGATCAACTCAGCCTCTAAGTAAGTTTAGTTAGTTTAGTTTATGTTTTGTTTTGTTATGCCTATCCTTGCGCTTGCTGTTATGTTTCTCTATTGGATGTGTTTGTATGGTCTAGGTGTGGCTTTGGAGTGTGTCTGTCTGTCTCCCTGTCCGTGTTCATGTACATGTTCCAGACTAGCACCTGAGGTGAAGGCGGTGCCCTGGTCTTCGCTGAATGTATCCAGCCACTAGGCAGTGTCCTGCTCTGCTTCCTGCCCCTGCCGTCTCTGCTCTAGGTGCAGGGCCTGTGCTTTGCCCTCCTGTTCCGCGCTGTCTCCTGAGTTGTGCCAGGCCTGTGCTTTGCCTTCCCGTCCGATGCTGTCTACAGAGTCGTGCATTCGTCATGTTTCTTGGATCACCTCGGTGTTAACCTGTCAGACACTAATGACGTTAGCTCTAATGATGCTGTGGTCAATGTGGATCACTCTGGGTGGCAACCTCCGGATAGTAATGATGTTTCCGCTTTTACCAGTTATTTAAGTAGACTCATGTTCTTCGGGAACTCCAATATGCAAGGACCATCCATATGTAATTTCTGTACCACTTATCTTTAGTGAAGTTTGACCCACTCAATTGAGTTAAAAAAAACACAAAAACATTGCGTTTATCAGGGCTGAAGTGCTCCAGAGCACCGTCTCAAAAATGGCATCGCATGCATGTGCTCACTTTTTTGTTTGTGCATGAGAGGAGGCCCAATATGCCCTGCCTTTCGGCCACGCTGTGAAGCTCTTGACTGGGGCCTTGGTGCCACCTAGTGGCTAAGACTTCCGCTCAGGGTTTTCCAAAATAAAAGAACGTCTGTCACTTCCTGTTTACTCCAGCTCTGCTTCATACGGGGAGATCCGCCTTCTTTGGTCTATGCTGCGGCCTGGTGGAGATTTGCGCTCTACTGAGCACACCTTTCGAGTTTTTTTTTGATAACTTTATATTAACCATAGAGACATCTGTGGTGTTATGGATCAAAATTGACCCGTATATATCTATGCGTTTTTTTGTTGTTGCCTAAAACCAAACTTTGTTTTGATCAAAATAACAAATTCAAACAGCTCAAAGGCTGTTTTTATGTCTTGGACATGTGACACTGCATATCTAGTGGGCCCTGGGGTCATTCTGATTATGTCTCAGTTTGTGCTCTGCCTTGGCTGGGTTTCATAAGACATGAAGACCTCCTAGATGGTATACCTAGATGGTATTTATTACATATCTTTTTTAAAACGGGTCAGATTTGACCCTAACACAATAGAAGAGTTAAATGTGTAAGAGAATGAACTATGCAAGTGCCCAGTCACTTAAGTATCCTGTCTCAAGTGTCATGATGTCCGTCTCTCAAGGCCCTGTGGACATCAGTAGTGTTACTTCATAGTTGACACCATAGATTTTATATCTATGATAGACACACTCACTTTGCCTTCACAGTAACGTTAGGCCTACAGATGATCTTGAGACTGTAAGCGGAGAAATGGGATCATCCATGAAATGCAACAGAGGCCTCTCATCTTTACTTTCCTGCATGAAAAGCAGTTGTCTGCGCCCAAGAGTTTTCTAGCTGGCTCTGACAACAAACATTGTTTTTATATTTTGACATACAGTGAACATCCATGTAAACGATGCAGCAGTTTAATGTGTTTTAATGAATTTGAATGCTTCTTGAAGTGAGTATGCATAGGCCTATTGCGACATCTAGTGAGCACATATGGACCATTTCATAGAGGGAGGGACTCTTACCTTTGGGTCTGAACTGACTTGGGGAGGAATGAAATAATTGCAAAAATAGTTAGTTGACATTTGTCGAACAGTTTAGATCGAGTAGGAGGGAAATCCCCAGGAGAAAACGAGTTACCGACTTGGCACGTAAGCAGAAAAGTCTCTCGGCCTTTCATATAATGTGGCTTGGTTAGCAGGCAACATATTCCACAAGTTGCCCATCCGCCTGCAATACAGCTCTGTGCTGTACACGACGCACGCGCAGAAGAGATGTCTGTCAGTAGTTTATACTTTCACTTATGTGCCGAAGGATTATGTCAGATTGTATAGAGTTCTCGAGGACATAATGGATGTAATTCATTACTAGAACATGAAGACAGCATAAAGAAATGTGCTCAATTGCTTGGAAAAGTTGAAAGGTTTGAAACACGCACTGCGTATGGTTTGCTCTGCCTCGTGAACTGAGAGGTAGGCTACACAGCACAACAGGAAACAACAACAACAACATGGTTATCTATGACAAATAAGAACCTTGCCATCTAACAAGTATAATCATCTAATCCTGTCCAGGTGAGTTGCTTAAATATATTTCTGGAGGGAATTATTTTTTTTAATTTTATTTTTAATTTTTTATATGCGTCAAGTTTATTGTTACTGGCTGGGCCATTTGCACAATAGAAGTCATTATGTAACAATTAAGACAGCAAGTCAAGTCCTACGCCCTGAATCCTAAGATGAGGTGATTGACTACCTATTTCTAACAGGCTACCTCTGTTGCCCAGCTGACCCAGGAGACTGAAGATCATGGAGAGGGCTTCACTCAGACAGACCCAGCTGTGTGGCTCATGGGAAATGAAGGAGAGGTTGGGGACAGGAGGCTTCGGTCACGTCTACCTGTACCAGCACCTAGTGAGTTCTAAACAACCCTACCTAGAAGGGATGGCCCGATACAACTTTTTCACTGCCGATACCGATTCTGAGTCCAGTATAGACTTTGACCGTCAGTTTGGGGTCATTGGACAAAAATTATTGAGATATAATACATTTTTCTCCGTTAGATCTAACATGCTTCTGTGTGTCAGAAATGCAGCAAATCAAGTCACTTTGCCTTGATTTCTGGCACGTTAGACATGTTTCTTGGATTTTAATATAGAGGAATACCCATTCCTATTTTAGCCTGGTATTGGACCGATATCTGATACCAGTATCTGTATCGCTGCATCGCCTACCACCCAGATACTCAGAACATAGAAAATCATGATCCCAGAGACTACTTCGGCTCTGGTTTTGTCTCTGATCTGTGTCTTTGTTTGGGGCAGGAGACAGCAGAGAAGATCGCTGTGAAACTGTGCCGTCTGGAGTTGAATGCAAAGAACAAAGATCGCTGGAGCAGAGAGATCCAGATCATGAAGAAGTGAGTGCAGATGATAATTTCACACTCGCTGAGTTGCCCGCTGAGACACTTGATTGTAGGGTTGCACTGATATATGTGACATACCATTGTATCAGCTGATTTAGAGTGTAAAAAGCATAATTATACAGGCGGTGGAATTGGCCTTTTTGTGACCCGAGAGTGTGTTGCTTAATACAATGGCCAACTGAACTACAAAATAACTTTTAACAAGTACTTTTGTTTAAAGAACAAATACATTTCAGTTAATTTCTCCTCTAATTTACATGACTGTGTCCTTTATTTGTTACAGGGTGTGTTAACAACCCCCTACAGGCCTACACTCATGATACTACTATCTGAAGATGGGCATCTGAAAAGATTAGCCTAACCTGTTTTGTACCTGCATTTTTACCTAAATTCTAACAGCAATTGGTATCAGGTGATATGGGTAGGAAATATTGGATGAAGCATAAAAAAAATAAGAATGTGAAAAAATGAAGGAAAAGAATATCCACACACTGGATTACAGTCCCCCCAGTTTTTTAAAAGTTTTTTTTTACTAAAATCAAGTAATCCAGTGTGTGGATATTATTTTCCTTCAGTCTTTACATGTACTTTTATCCTACACCTGGCCTAAAAACAGATTGGATGTGCACACAGCTACTCTACTGTAACATGTCCTACTTGGCTATTTTCTCATCACAGGCTGAGCCATGTGAATGTAGTTCGAGCCAGGGAAGTTCCAGAGGAGATGAGTGCTATTGCTCTGAATGACCTACCGCTGCTGGCCATGGAGTACTGCTCCAAAGGAGACCTACGCAAGGTAGTGTATGGCTAGATGAGGAAAATGGGACTCTCTTATTGCCCTAAGAGTTGTGGTCATAGTTTACTCAACACATAAGGACATTCACATGTAACCGTAATGGATTACAGGTGTGACTATGAGCTCACGTAATTTCTCATAATGCCAAGACAGAAGTTACAGCCAAGATGGGAAAGTTTCTTATTTGCTTCACGAGGGGACATAATATGTTATACGCATGCCACAAGAGCTTCTAATGGCTCGTAAACAATGACAAATTATCATTCACTATAACTGTGTGGTTTAAGTGAATTGCCACTGAGCTTTTTAGTCTTTTCACGCAATATTACCCTGATCTCTTTGTTTACATTCCTTCATTTAGATGCTGAATAAGCCGGAAAACTGTTGCGGGCTAAAAGAGAGTGAAGTCCTCTCGCTACTCAATGACGTTGGTAATGTTTTCTGCTTAGATTATACTGGCAATAAAAGTCATTGTGTGGTGACGTGTCGATGTGTAATTTAATTAGATATCACATGTCTTAAAGGGATAGTTCTGATTTTTTTTAACCCTAGCCCTACTTCTTACTTACCAATGGTGATGTTGATTGGTAGAGGCCCTTCTCAGTACTACAAGCTGACTGAAGCTCACTGAAATCTACTTCAATCAGCTTGTAGACAGGAGCTTGACCCCATTGACTTTGCGTTGAGCTAGTATGAGGAACAGCATGGATGGATGGTGCTGAGAAAGGACTGTACTGATCAACATCATCATTGGTAAGAAATAGGGCTAGGGTTCCATCCAATCAGAACTATCCCCGTAATACCCACATACATACAGGTTCTGGCATCCAGTATCTCCATGAAAACAAGGTTATCCACAGAGACCTGAAGCCGGAGAACATTGTACTGCAGGAGATCGATGGGAAGGTGAAGTAATTTATTTTTTCTCTTATACTCACATATGATACACACACACACACACACACACACATTCTCCTTCATCTGCATATTCATTCCAGTTGTTTTTTTCTTGCCAGTCCCTCTTATTCTTCACCCTATATGCTGCTGATGATATGTGAATTTCTCCCTTGTAGAGTAATAAAGTATTGATTGAAAAACAGAGATTAACAGAGAAAAAAAATCTATCTATCTATCTATCTATCTATCTATCTATCTCTCTATATCTCTCTCACTGTCTATCTGTCTATATCTGTCTGTCTTTCTGTCTGCCTGCTCCAGCTGGTTCATAAAATCATAGACCTGGGTTACGCCAAAGACCTGGACCAGGGCAGTCTTTGTACGTCCTTTGTTGGAACTCTGCAGTATCTGGTGAGTGTTTCTGGGCTGCAATCCATCCCTTTGCCAGCAGACGCCTTTCTTTTCAATTGTGAAGAAACTCTTTTTGATATCTTGGATATCTATTTTGATTTTATCCGTGTGTTTGTGTGTCAGGCTCCAGAGCTTTTTGAGAGTAAGCCCTACACTGTCACCGTGGACTACTGGAGTTTTGGGACCATGATCTTTGAGTGTGCTTGTGGTTTTCGCCCCTTTCTACATCACATGCAGCCCGTGCAGTGGTGAGTGTATACAGTGGCAGTATTTGTCCCCATAGATAATGATGATGAAGATGATGGTAATGAATATGAGAGTATACTAAAGATAGACGTGGGGCCAGATGAAAACAGTGCATACACAGGAAATGTAAATGAGGGTATCGATGGATAAGGAGTAAGATTACATGTCAATATAGAATTCAGGTGGAGACATAATGGACAAAAACAATCGGCAATTACATGTGTCTCCCGAGTGCAGAGTTCATTATGCTAAAGCTGATTTGATCCTCTCTTGCAGGACAAGTAAAGTGAAGAACAAAGGTCCCAAAGACATCATGGCAGTAGAGGACATGAACGGAGAAGTCAGATTCTCTACACACCTTCCTTACCCCAACAATCTCAGCAGGTACACACACATCAAAGAGCTTAAATAATACACACAAATAGTCATAGTGCTAACCCTACCTCAGGGGGCTGTAGGAACATTAAGCAATGCAAGTTCTTACCTGTCTCTCTCCCTCTCTGTGTGTGTGTGTGTCTTCTATTTTATTCTATGGCCTAGACCCCTTTTGGAGCCAGTTGAGTCTCTTCTGCAGACGCTGTTATTGTGGGACCCTGCCACGCGGGGTGGGGGGCTGCACCCTGAAACAAAGCAGCCCTTCTGCTACACTGCGCTGCAGAATATCCTCAACATGAAGGTAGATGATGTGGGCCTTGTCTGTAATTTCATGATGAAACAAAAATTTTCGCAGATTTTTAATCTGAAACCTATTGTTCTGTTGTGAGGAGGACATCTGATAATCAGACATAACACTTACCAACATGTTCTGTGTCTCGAGACCTCAGCCGCATTGACTCCCAGAGAAACAGGACAGCATCTGCAGTATCTGCCAGATATTTACCACTAATGTCCAAATGGTCTAGGAGTGCTTGGTGTTCATAAAATCCAAATGGTTTTGGAGCGCTTGGTGTTCATAATGTCCAAATGGTTTAGGAGCGCTTGGTGGTCATAATGTCCAAATGGTTTAGGAGTGCTTGGTGGTCATAATGTCCAAATGGTTTAGGAGTGCTTGGTGTTCATAATGTCCAAATGGTTTAGGCGCGCTTGGTGATCATAACGTCCAAATGGTTTAGGAGCGCTTGGTGTTCATAATGTCCAAATGGTTTAGGAGTGCTTGGTGGTTATAATGTCCAAATGGTTTAGGAGCACTTGGTGGTCATAATGTCCAAATGGTTTAGGAGTGCTTGGTGGTCATAATGTCCAAATGGTTTAGGAGTGCTTGGTGTTCATAATGTCCAAATGGTTTAGGAGCGCTTGGTGGTCATAATGTCCAAATGAGCTAAATCAGAGCACTTGGTGGTCACAATGCGCAAAATGAAGCTCACCACCATGCGGACTCGAAAGCAAACGCAGGTCTGATTCAGTTAATTTCAGATGGGTCTGAGTTTGTTTGCAATGTTCACATATGCACTAAAAGAGTTCACTTGAAAGGCTGAAATGGACCATGTGCGAAAACGCCTCTAATTCCGCTGCCATGTCTTACTGTCCAGGTGATACATGTGTTGGACATGACGTCAGCTGAGCTGCACTCTCTGGTTTTGGGTCCTGAGGAGGGCTTACACTCTCTACAGCAACGTCTGGAAACACACACTCACACACACATCGCCCCGCTGAGCCAGGAGCTGCTGCTGGAGACCGGGGTGTCCCTTGACCCGCGCCGACCACCTGCACATTGCCTCCAACTCCAGGATGGAATGGTATGTACAGACACACACACCCACGCACGTAAATAGGCACACATGCAGACACACGCACACGCGAAGAGGCTCATATTGAGGAATTCCCCACCTCAAGATTTAGATAGATTCTCTTGTAAATTGATATGGTTGTATCAGACTTTGTATTCACCAAATACAACACAATGAGTGTACAGACAAATTGTGCATTTATTTTATTGTATTTGGCGACTAAGGTGTTGCTGATTGTCTGGAGCGATTGTTCTTACTATTGTTATTTGATCCTAGGTATGTATTGTTTAATTTTGTGCTAGACTTTCATTTGTCCTTGCTCTTTGTGAGTTTCTCATAGCTATGTCGCTTGGCCAGGTTGTCATTGTTAATAAAAGGTGAATAACATACAAATACAGTGATTGACACAGTATCTTCCCTGCCTGTTGTTTCCTCAGCGAGGCTGGGACAGCTTCGTAGTCTACCTCTTTGATAAGAGCCTGACCAAATACTCTGGACCCCTGACTGCCAGACCCCTGCCAGACAGTGTCAACTTTATAGGTAGGCTATTTCACAGTATTCTCATGATGTGTTTTGCCATACAATATGGCGCATTGCCACCGCTAATTGGCCACAATTGTCATTTAATGATAATCACCTGCTGTTTGATTACAATTACCTGTTGTTTGCGACCAATATTTCTGTGATCGAATACTATGAATAGGGGTGTAACCATCACAATACAGAATCATTCAAGAAAATTTACATGTATTGAAATTTAAAACCGTATCGATGATTCTCCTTCTCTCGTCCTCTTCCCTAGGTCTCTCAGTTTAACTGGTGGTATGGTATAGTTACTGCTATTAGTATACGTTTTAAGGCTCATTTTCATTGTTTAGGACTTTGAAATAAACATTTTATTTTGCTGAGCTAAACCAAACTGTGTAGCATATATATAATCTATAATTAGAGCTCTGTAGTATGAATATATTTTTACGTATAAAGAATTGAAAATCAGATCATGATCTCAAAATCGAAATTCGTATTGAATCTGAAAACGTGTGTACTGTGTGTCGTTAACACCCCTAGTAGGCTATATATTGTGTGTTGTCTTCAACTATCCATTACCCCTCCCTCCACTTGCAGTCTTACCATGTACGCCTCCACAAAAGCCAGAGAAACCTTTTTCCCCCTCCAGATACTGACCTCATTCTCTATTACTCTATATCACTACTCTATGTCAGTGAGGGAGACTAAGACCCAGCTGCCACTGGCTGCTCTGAGGAAGGTGTGGGGGGAAGCAGTCAGCTACATCTGTGGACTCAGAGAGGACTACATACGACTGTACCAGGGACAAAGGGCTGCCATGTAGGTACCGGTGCACAGCCAGATACACATACACACACACACACACACACACCCTCCCCTTCGACAGACGCACACATACACAGACCAAAAATGTATCCCCTAGTTTCTAACCCTTAATGTAACCTTAACCCTTTAACCTAACCCTAACCTTAAAGGGATTGTTGGGATTTTTATTTATTTATTTATTTTTTTACATAAAGTGGTATAAAATACTTGGCAGTAGAATGAACTATGCATAGCCATTAGCTGGCCTATTGAGTCCCATGGTCAGAGTTCTGGCTGTGTTCCAAGTGAGCTGGGCAGCTCCAGACAGGTAACACACAGGGACTGGTAACAAAAAAGCTTTAAGCCAAACCACAACATGCAAACAAAACTTTAACCATCCACAACAGATTACACCAGTCCTTCTGTATTTCAGATGCTTGATTCGTCTCTCAGACCGATGCTATATCTTAAAGTCCAGTGTACACTGGGGCCATCTAGTCAGCTAGTTCCAAGATATTGGTTCGGTCTGAAAGAAGAATCAGTGGAAATGCATGATGACTGTTTTATTCTGTTGTGGATGGTAAAACTTTAGTTTACATGTTGTGGTATGGCTTAAAACATTTTTGTTACCGGTCCTCATGTGCTGCCGGTCTGAAGCTGCCAGGCTCAGAACACATCCAGAACTTTGACCAGGGGTCTCGGTAAGCCAGCTAATGGCTATGCATCAATTACACTACTGGCAAGTATTTCATACCACTTCGGAACTATCCCTTTAACGTCTAACCCGAGAATCAGCTATGCAGACCCAATTTTTATAGTTAGGTCAGGAACACGCAAACACACATACACATAAGTTCTACCCATATATGTATGTTTGAAAGCTGTTGAAAGATTTTGATTGTGTATGTTTGTGTAGGCTGAGCCTGCTCCGTTACAACACCAACCTGACAAGGTACAAGAACCTACTGTTCTCCCAGTCTCAACAGCTGCGAGCCAAGCTGACTTTCTTCAAGACCAGCATCCAGCATGACCTGGAACAGTACACACAGCAGAGACACTGCGGCATCTGTGAGTACACTTTAGTACATGCTGTCATAACAAAATACTGACAGTCACTGGCCAGCTGTAGCTCTCTCAGAAGTTGTAACGTTGCTGTGTCCTGTTGTTGAAAACCTCACTGTAGCTTCAGACAAAATGCTGAGGACCTGGCAGGAAAATGAGGAGAAAGCTGCTGGGTTTGCACAGGTAACACCCTTTTAATTATACTTTATTCTATGCGACCGTACTGTGTGAGAAGAGATTTTGTTCCAAAATGAGATATTCGCTGTTTAAAGGAATGTTCCACCAAAGAAATAAAGCAGGTTTATTATATGTCTTGTACAAATTCATTTGGTTTGAGAGTTATTGAGTTGAAAAGATGGAATGCATGATGTCACATATTCCAAGAAATATTAAGTACAGCTCAGTGAAATGATGAAAATGAAAAAATATCAAGACCTTAGTGAATGATTAACAGTTGCTATGAAGACATACTTCTCAATCTCAATAACTCTCAAACCAAGTGAATTTATATGACAGTTTTTAGTTTTGGGAAATGTGTGGGCATAATAAATCTCCTTTAAATTGATACTGACATGCTTTTACAAAAAGATTGCTGGCATGACAGTAAAATTCACTGTGGAATACTCTTACTAACTTAAGACCTTTGTTTGTTAAATTATAACATTGTAGAGGGTGGAATCATTTATATTCTGACATTAATCACTGAACATCAGATAATAACTGTTTTCTTTTTTGCTAACACATACATACATAGTACATCCAGGAAAACAATTATCATAATCATTATTTATCAGAAAAGAAGTATGTGTATGTATGTGTTAGCAAAAAAGAACATACTTCTTTTCTGATAAATAATGATTATGATAATTGTTTTCCTGGATGTACTATATAGCACGTTGGAATCGAGCTCTTCATGTGCCGTCATTAGCAGTCAACAATGGAGTTTACCACACTTACCACATGAGCAAAACTTATTACATTGAATTTTGTTGTCCCATGTACCGTGACATTGTTTTTTTTCCGCAGGTAGCAGAGGTGGGGTACCTGGATGAAGAGATTGTGTCTCTACACTCTGAGATTGTGGAGTTGCAGAGAAGTCCGTTTGCCAGGAGACAAGGAGACGTTATGGAACAACTGTCAGTGTCTCTCATGTCCTCTTTGTATCTTCTTCATATTTCCAAATGACTGTGGTGTTAAGTTGTGTCTCTTTTTCAGAGAGGGGAAGGCCATTGAACTCTACAAGCAGCTGAAGGCGAAATGCAAAAGTTAGTATGGAATCACTTAGAGTGGCCAAGGTATAACCTACCGCTGAAGTGCCCATGAGCAAGGCACTGAACCCCCAATACCTCCATTGGAGCTGCTCGGTGGCCAACAGTAGAACAGTAGAGTACTCTGGTTATACTGAGCAGTTCCCAGGTGTGCGAGTGTGTTTGTGTGCAACCCTCCCTCCCCCTGCAACTACTCCCCCAGGCCGTTGCTATAAATAAGAATGTGTTCTGGGTCAACCTGTCTGGTTAAATATGGGTCTAAATCTGGGTTTTATTGTGTACGCTGTACATGGGCATGTGTTTGTATTATATGTAGATTGTCAGTACAGTTTGTGTTTGTATTGTATGTGGATTGTCATTATATTGTGTTTGTGTACTGTAGGTCCTGACCCTCCACATGGCTACAGCGACAGCTCAGAGATGGTCAAAGCCATACTGCAAACAGTTCAGAACCAGGATCGTGTATTAAAAGACCTGTACACTCACTTAAGGTACTTTACTCGACAGACATATCGTACGCACACACATACTGTACAACCTCTCTGACACACACAAAAATTGGGGACATTGCATTAATTCCCAAGTCCATAGCCACACACACACACATACACACACATACACACACACACACACACACACACACACACACACAC
>OMKL01139244.1:0-10659 GCA_900302295.1 Parasudis fraserbrunneri | reverse complement strand
CTCGCTGTGATGACGTTATGTATAGTTAGCCGACGTTATTCAATTCAACTGCAACAGCACGTATCAATCGCCGTCAGGAGACAGAAAGATATAGATTCGGGTTATAGAGGCTTGCTAGCTAAGTAGCTGGCCATTGTCATTATGCGGGCTTAGTCAGCAAAGGACTGCTGACGGGGAAGTCTCCCTGCTTAGCTGGCTAGGTTTTCGGGCCTAGTGCTCATGGCTACGCCAGAACCAAGTGCGCCATCATCGCAACCAGAGTTGGGCTAGCCGGACGGCTATAAGTTGGGGAGCTGCCAGGGCTGTTTAGGATGCGACTTGGGCTGCTGTCCCACATCACCCGTCGGCTACCAGACACCGAGAACCTGGGGACCCAAAACGCGCACGTGGGGAATTCCTTGGGAACCCCATATTCAACCAGCCCCTCCTCCAAGAAACGCGCTTGCGCCCGTAGCATAGCTTGTCTGAGCGCCACAGTGAATTGTGGCTGCGAACACACAATGTGGCAGTTCTTCCCGCAGTTGGCAACACTTCACAACATGTCATAAAACATCCGATACCGTCTCTACTGTAAAATATTAAATGCGACCCCCGCAGACAGCGTGCTAATCGTTTTATTACTGAAAGACCCGACGCAGCGTCAAGGCAAACATATTATTCAGATTGTGCAAGTCTTTGCCTCGCGCATATCCCTTCCCTCGGCCGCTGCGTCTTTAGCGGGCCCAAACAATCCATAGACAAAATTATACACACAGGACAATGTCACTAATTGTTGCGATTAGGCTTTAACATTCCTCAATTTATAGGTGCTAGGCTGTATTGAGCTAATACCCTCTGAAATCTCCCCACCGACTCAGATCGTTCACCCACATAAACCTCACCTGACGCCGCCATGATGGAGAGCGAGTTTGTACCAAATTCCCGGATGAAGGCGTCAGAAGTTTATTATCGGGGGCGCGCATCTGTTCACGAGCCCGTCTTCCCTCCTTGCCCTTGCAGCCCAGTGATTTGCACAAATTGAGCTGTGAGTAAAGTATAATATCACTCTTTGATTGTACCACAACTAGGCCTGGGAAGGTTACTTTGAAAAAATGTAATCAGTCACGGATTACTAATTACCTGCTCAAAATTGTAATCAGCAATATAACCCACTGGCATATCACTCAAACTCTATACAGTGATGTTCTTTACCTTCTGTACTGCTTTTGGATTACATTGCATTCAAAGTGCATAGAATGCTTAACTATGTTAGTGAATTTATTCCAATTTACAGACTTGAGTTTGAATGGTGCAATATCATCTACAACTAGTAGTATCAACAACATTTTAAATTGTGTAAAAGTAATTATGGTTGATCAGCTGCTACAATCTATAAATGCCATTTTCCCTTCAAACATGTTTTGAAGTAATTCAGAAAGCATATTTTTTCAAAAGTATTCGAAATCTACAGTGTTCTTTTTTTTTTACATTTACTATAACAGATTACAGTTTCTATTATTTGTAATTACATTACGAATAATTATTGCAATCCAATTTCATGCAATCCATTACTCCCCAACCTTGACCACAGTGCACCAACAAGGGTATCATTATTTGGTGTCTTATACTTGTATCCCTTCATTACATTCAGTAAAGTTGGAGTGGAAATATTTCATAACAGCCAAGTATCCAATTCTTGGATTTGTTCTGTGTGACCGCAAGACTTAGAAGGTAGACCCGGGCCAGACATAAAGCAAGTTTATTCAAAGAAACTTTTTCAGCAATACCTTCCCTATACTTAACCATATCGTGTAATATGCGATTTGAATTGCAGGTATGTACAAAAGCACATTTGAAAGTATTGTTGAAGTAGTTCCCAGACTCTTAACGTTGGTGTTTTAAATAAGTGATGACAGTGTGCAGGTGTCCTTAGTCCTTCACCAACACACTTGTCACAGAGATTGTTATTCAGGTGTGCGACAGACTTAATGACCTGAGAATCTAGGCCTAATGTTTATTCAGCCGGCCCATTCCCCACTGAAGGTATATGCTAACCTAACTCTAGTTAATGATAGGATACAGAAAAGTTTGACATAAACAAATCCCAAAGTATCTTATAGAACCATTAGTGCATATCTTTTTTTAGCATGGGTAGCCCCAGTGGAAATAAAACCCTCAACCCCACTAACCCTAGTGTTAGCGCCATGTTCTACCCCAGGGGTGGGCAACCTTTTTGGGCATGAGATCTACGTTGCCCTTTTCCAAGGCTAGAGAGATCTACCATCACCAGTCAAGCTGACAGAGTGAAAATCACCACCACTTTTAAGTGTTATTATAGGCGTGCTAAATGGCTAACTAAACATAGAATAGGTCCATATTTTAATATTAATGATAAAGTATAAATTGTGACTATCTGGGGAGAAAAGCATATGTATGTTGATATAATCAAACAATAAAAAATAAATAAATAAATAACCATATGGGACCTTTAAAATACTGATGGTAGCACTTGCTCCAGTTTCCTTATTAGACCTCCAGTGTATCTATTCATTGAGCAACAAGTAGCACAAATATACCACACACATGAACCAAGAATTAGAGACTGAATGGAATATTTTTTTCACTGATGCACGCGCGCACGTGCACACACACACACACACACACACACACACACACAATCACACGCGCGCACACACACATATCTCCACTGATATACCTTGCTTTTGTGATGTTGTGTTATGTTATGATGTCTAACAATAATGATAATAATGATAATAATATATAAAAAGGTTTTTGTTGTTGTTGTTGTTTTCTAATCTAAATTCAATAGGATTGCCAACTAGATTTGTGCTCTCATATCTGTATCACTGCTCTGGTGTTTCCCATACACCATGTTAGTGGTGGCCACCAGAATATCGTACCGCCCCCACGCCGCAATTAGTTTATCCGAAACTGATCCAGCGACACATGACTGTCTTGTCTTGCGTGCCCACAGTCTCTTCCTACTGCTGGACTGCGTCCTGTCTGCCCCACCCTGCTACCACCACAAACATCACAGCGCTGCCAACAGCGACGCTAATTCATGTCCTGTGGTAACCATTACCCAAATCCAAGTCATTTATGAAGTCTTTCTGATCATATTAGCTTGGTTATATCGTGTGCAGTGATGTATTATAAACACTAATTATTATAAAAAAAAAAAAATGATAAGCATGTTTTATAAAAATGAATGGTGTTTTGCTTTCTTAAAAGATTTTCATGGGGCTTGCTTTGTAAAGTAGGTCTAAATACGGCCTTCTGTTAACAACTAAAGGACAAAAGACAATGAGAGATAGTTTCATCCTATAGAAAAAAAAGACAAAAAAAGAAAAAGAAAAAGGGAGTTCTTCACTATCAAATGTTGTGATTTGCAGTTATTCAGGCCCTCGCCACACAGAATGGTTCTTTGTCGGCTCCCTGTGACCGTGTCAGCCGAGTTCATTGGACAACAACATATTTCCTTGACTGTTTTGGTCCACATGTACGTTTTCCTGTCACAGTGATCCACCACACAACATAACCTATTAAAGCGTATTCACGGGTTCTGTCGTGATAATAAATACATGTAAGAAAACACTGAATGGTGGTCGGTAAACAGATTTTATTTTCTTTATTTTCTCCAGGCCAGGAAATGGTTGCTTTAAAGCTGCGATCCATAACTTTAAGGGTATGGCTACGTTTCACATTCCAAACAGTTAGTCTTTAGACTGACCTATTGATCCATCGGTTGTCAGTCTGCAACATAAAGGATAATGTTTTACTCTGCTCATAAAACATATCAATTTCATCCATCAATACTCTATATACCTTCAATACACTCTAAACTTATATCTAATCTTTTTTTTTTATAACCACTCACAGACTATGGATCGTGGCTTTAAAACAGCTTTGGCTGATCAGACTGGTAGGACTTAGTTTCCAATGGGTAGTTGTGGGAAAATCTGCCTTCATTGTGATGATTGCTGCCCAGACCATTTCTTCCAAATTAGCTCTTAGTCTTCAGTTCATCCAGGGCATCTTGGAGCCTGTTCAAAACATTAATGAAAACATGGTGACTTTCATAAGACTCATGTTGAATGGATCATGCAATGCCCCCTTCGCCCTATAGGGGGCAGTAACCACCCTACAGTTGAAAGTACTACTTCCCTGTACAGTATCTCTACACACAACTTTCAGTCCTACACTACTGCAAATGTAAACTATGGTAATAATAATAATAATAACAATAATAATAATAATAATAATAATAATAATAATAATAATAATAATAAGTCCTGGTGCCATATTAGCTCTATATCTGTGTACCAACCACAATCAAGTATTACTGCTATTATGTACACTCTGATATAAGGTAAAACATGCAAAAGCTTCCACTGAATCTCCGTCAAGGTGGCTTAGTCTATTCAGATTGCCAAGGGGCCGCTGGATTTTAGAATCATAGTCATCATAATCATCATCACCACCACCACCATCATCATCATTTTCATCATCATCATCATCATCATCATCATCATCATCATCATCATCATCATCATCATCATCATCATCATCATCATCATCACCACCACCATCACCATCATCATCATCATCATCATCATCCTCTACGCCTGCGCTTCCGAATTCTCCCCCCTCTTAATCTCCTTCTCCTCCTCCTCCTCCTCCTCCTCCTGCCGACAACCCTTACTTGAAGTCTCCACCGTCCAGCAGCGTCCTGTAGGTGGCGATCTCCGCCTCCAGCTGCATCTTCATGTTGAGCAGCGCCTCGTAGTCCTGGCCCTGCTGCTGGATGTTGCCCCGCAGGTTGGTCAGCTCCTCCTCCAGGCGCATGAGGATGTTGTTGTACTTCTCCATCTCCATGTTGTTCCGCATCTCCGTGTTCCGCACGGTGTCCTCCAAAGAGGCTTTCTGTTGAGGGAATGCCGTCGCGGGAGAGTCAAGAGTGTGGGAACGGATACAGCGAGAGAATATGGAGATGCTGGTTTACATCCGATGAGGAACGTAACCCAAGTCAAAAATGTGTATATTTTTTCCATAATGAAGGTATATTTGTAGTATATTAAAGGGATAGTTCTGATTTTTGGGACCCTAGCCCTATTTCCTACTTACCAATGATGTTGTTGATCGGTAGAGTCCTTTCTCAGCACAATCCATGCTGTCCTTCAGACTAGCTCCAGTTAGTTTTGCCACAAACCAAGGCAAAGTCAAGCTCCTGTCTGTACAAGCTGACTAAGGACAACTGAAATCTACTCCACAGAGACCACAAAGTAGATTTCAATTGTCTTCAGACAGGAGCTTGACCCCACTGACTTTGCATTGGTTTGTGGCTATCTAACCAGAGCTAGTACGAAGAAGAGCATGGCTTGTGCTGAGAAAGGATTCTACCAATCTACAACATCATTGGTAAGTAGCAAAAAGGGTTAGGGTTCTAAAAATTAGAACTATCCCTTTAAGTGTGCTAAAAGGATATTTCTACCCATATGTGCTTTTCTGAGAGTGTACTTGCAATGTATTTTTGGTACCTCTTATGTGCTTTCATGTACTAATTCAAAGTATATGTTTAGTATGATAGTCATTAATATGCTGTAAGTGTAATCTAAGTACATTTAAAACTGAGATGTTTACCAAACTTAAGTTGTACTTTAGTAAACATATTAAAAGTGTACTATTTTTGATAAGCTAAAAATACATCAAAAGTATAATTTCAAAATATTTAAGCACATCTTACAACTCTGAACACACAAAGTACAACTTTGGTCCCAATTAACACAACCTAAGTATACTTAAAAAGTATACTAAAGTACATAAAGTATGCTTTCAGAAAATATACTTAAGTATACATTTGTTTTGTGTTTTTCAGTGTGTGATTTCCAGAATCCAGCTTAGATCTCTCCCTGCAGTTTAACTCTCTGTGAGTATTGACTTTTGCTTGTAGTGTTATCTAATCTACTGTCTTACTCTCTATATAGCTTTGGTTGTACTTAGCTATGCACTTGAGTTATGCACTGGATTATGGCACTATGATGCGGGTAATACCACCGATTGTTTACTCTTGATTTGATCCTATCGCCAGTTTTTGGTGCGTACACACTTGTAAGTCGCTTTGGATAAAAGCGTCTGCTAAATGACTAAACTGTAACATGGGAATGTTGCCAACTATTGCTAAAAAAGAATGTGAATGCTGGCAGAATATGAATATGAATACAAGAATATGGCCAGGAAGTTATTTGATAATTTACCAAAAAAATATGATGACTATGAAATCCTTGGATGAAAGATGAGCTTGAAATGTCAGAAAGTTTCAGGGTTATGGAGCATGAAGATAACACAGGAATGTTGTATATGGGTAAGAGTGTTGAATGATGAGCACCATCATTTAGAAAAATCGCTCAGTCGGCCCTCAAATATACAGACTAGAGGACGAACGAAAGTCTACAGCAGTTGAGGCGGGTGATGAGGAATTTGACCTCATCGAGGGAAACCTTTTTTTTTCCTCGTGTTTATTAAAAAAGTGCGACACTATAGCCGTGAGCGAGAAACGTCAGAACACGTGTCACAGTGTATCGAAAGTACGTCCTTACTAAGCTCTGTTGCGATGCGAGTTCGATCTCCAGCGACTGGAGCTGTCTGCCGAGGTCACCCTTCTCCATCTGGGCGCCCTGTAGAGCCTCGGTGTTGTGCGATACTTGCACCTGCACGTCTGAGATCTGTCGGACAGAGAGAGAAGACAGGGGGGGATGCTTGTTAACAATACGGTACAATGCAATACGGTACAATGCAATACAACTTCATTTATAAAGCACATTTAAAAAACAACAAAGTTGACCAAAGTGCTGTACAGTCGATAAAGAATAAAAGCACAACAGTACAGACATAGACACAAAAGAAAATACACAAAGCACTAAAGCCACGGCCACATGAGGAGGAAGAAAACTCTCATGTTGGGATTAAAACGGGCAAAAGTAGTTCACAATGTTTTCCTCTGAAGCCATTTTATACATCTTTACGTCTTTATACTTCTTTACATCTACTGCATTTCTATCAGTGGTTGTGTCATTTGATAAATGCCTTTTATCCAAAGTGCCTGACAGTGCCCTGAGTGTATACACTTTATAATACAATATGAATTGAACCTTTAACTCTGGCAGTGTTGCACCATGCTCTGCCAATGACTTATGGTGGACAACAGGACCACCGCAGGTTCCTCCTACCAATGCCAACCCAACCTCCTTCGGTGGCCATCTTTTAAAAATGTTCTGCCAAAGGTTCTGCCACCGATAGCCTACCTGGTTTTCGTGCCAGTGCTTGAGGTCTTCCGCGTTCTTCATGGCCACCTTCTCATAGTTGGACCTCATGTCCTCCATGATCTGGGACAGGTCTTGGCCTTTAGGGGCGTCGACATCTACCTGCACGCCTGTCTGGGAGATATGGTTCCTAATCTCCATCACCTCCTACGGGACAAAGGGAGGGAGAGAGGGAAAGAGGGAGTAATAAAATAAGAAACGGAGAGAGAAAGACAGCCAGAAAGAAAAGATTACACAAAAGTGTTCAAACATGATCTTCCCAGGATATATTTCAAATAATGACCATTCGTGGATGGGGGAGGCAGGGGCACTCGTGTTTGCACAGGCTCAATTCATTTGGGCCCAATATATTGATCATGTGCGAATATGAGCGTTCCTGCCTTTTCCATCTACTGCTAGTCATTATTAAGAGGACCATTTTTGAGTTGCTAAGTCTTAGCTGATGACCTAGTCTCTTTGCAGATAAAGGCTGATTTGAAGCACTCCAAATATTCTTCATATACCCCCCGTTTTAAAGGTAGAATCTGTAACGCCGTCAAATAGCGACCTCTAGGCGAAAGTACCCCTCTTGGAATTGCGCTTTGTTTAAAAAAAAAAAAGGTGTTGTTTTGGCATGATATGTGTGGAGTTGAGGGGGGGGGGGGGAGGGGTTGCTATTGCTGGCCACACCTCAGGCTCTGCCAAGAGAGGTATGGAGAAATTCACACAATAATAAGATCACATTACACCATAACAAAAAATTTAAACAAAGTGTACAGTAATACCAAGCAGGGCTCTTTTGCCTAGAGATCGCTGTTTGACGGCATTACAGATTCTACCTTTTTAGATCTTATGATATCAAAATACAATTAACTTAATTCACCATGCATTTGTCAATATTTTACAGCAAATCTGCTGCTTTTGATCCTCATATGACAGGATATGCTATCATCAAAGTCAAGAAGCATAGTCAATATATGGTGTTTACATAGCAGATTAGAACTGAACTTTTTGTTGAACAGATAACATTACCCCCCAACACCCCTCTCTCTCTGTCTCCCTCTCTCCCTCCCTCCCTCTCTCTCTCTTTTTGTCTCCTTACCCCTCCTCTCTCTCCCTCTCTCTCTCTCTCCCTCCCTATATTCATTAATTATTCAGCCTGGCATAGCAAAGATCTCCAACTGTCGACATACAAGCGATAAAATGATATTAGGATGATATTTTAATATAGACAGAATCTGATATGACTATGAGTATGATAAGGAACACACCAAAGCACTGTGCCCTTTGCTTTACAAACCATTATCTGACAAAATGATTGCCCCATTCCTACCAAGAATTGGTAGCTATATCATGTTGAACAGCAGCAATAGCTGGTACATAGGTCCTGCTACCAATGATTGCTTCAGTCAGCAGTAATTCACAGCAGGCTTTATGGCCTGTTTTCTGTGACCAATAATAACTGCCAGTGCACGTGCAGTGATAATCACAGGCAAAAGGTCCATGAGAACACTTAAAATAACAGGATCATTGATGAGAGCTATGGTTTCTGTAAATATGGATATGATTGTGTCAAATCTTTGTCTGTTTTACATAACAATGTTGTAATGTGTTCGGTGTATTGTTCAGTAATGTGTGTAATGTTTTATATCTGTTAAAACATACAGTATACAAGCAGGAAACTGCCCAGACCCACGGCGCACCTGTACTGCACATGTAGAGCAGCAAGGCAGTGTTCAATGAGGAAGGGGGCAACAGCAGACTAATAGAAGGCGCAACCCAGAACAACAAGGCTGTAAACTGTTAAGATTACCTGTCATCCTTTACAAAAGGATGTTCTTACCTAGGCTACAAAAAGGGTTTCTATTCCACATAGGCTTGCCTTAAGTTGTGAGGCACAATACCAGGTAATTGTATTGTGTCCCTGCGCACCGTGGGAAGAATACACAAAATAAAACCACTGTTACATGTTCTACAACTTTTATGTGTTTCAGGATCTCTGACAGGAGCCCGAGTACTGGTGACTGGAGCCAGTACAGGTATAGGTGAGCAATTGGCTTACCACTATGCCCGCTTTGGTGCTCAGGTAGTCATCACAGCAAGGAGGGAGGGTGTGTTACAGCAGGTCAGTAAACTTAACAGTGTTTTGACTTAGTATTCATACAGTATTATGGATTCATAAAGGTACTGTATATAACACATCATGCAGTAATTATAGTTGCAACTAGAAGGGCACTCAGAGAGATGCCTACACCTGTGTGTGCGGGCAAAGCCTACCCATCTTGGTAACATCAGGTGTATACACCTACTATGAAAATGTGTTATTACTGTAGGATAGGGCTATATTGAATTCCTGCCATGGAGGAAGACACTCCACTAGAATTTACCTCAACTTTGGAACCGCTGTCTGACAGATGTGCTGTATTGACAGAACCACGAACAGGAGTGATTGCAATACCCCCTCGCCAGCGCTTCATGTAATAATGTAATAATATCTCAGTAACGTAGAAACTTAAACAGAATTCATGGATTAGGCCGGCCTACAGTTGCATAAAGTTGATTGATTAATTTGGACCTATTATCGGTGGCAGTCTTGGCCTTGTGTTTTCTGCCTTACGCGTAGTTGAGATTTTCTTTCCTGCTATGTAGCATTCTGGTGTCCTTGGCAGGGACATTGCCTACTGGGCCATCTCAGGGTCTCAGGGCCCTCACAACGCAAGATTCCATGCACTTGAAGGTTGTTGTTTTTGGAAGGTTGGATTTATGGAAGCTGCTTACTGGTTGCAGCTAAAACTGTTAGATCACTGAATCATATGTTATACACCTATCTCAAAGTACGCAATACACATAGTCTTTGTACCTGAACAGATTTTGAATAACAACTGACACATTTTGTCCAATCTTGGCTTATACTGTAGGTAGCAGAGAAGTGCCTGAGCCTGGGGGCCCAGAGAGCTATTTACATAGCAGCAGACATGTCCAATGAGTCAGACCCAGATAGAGTGGTGAGCTTTGCTGTGGAGCAGCTGGGAGGGCTGGATTACCTGGTTCTCAACCACATCGGAACAACCCCCTTCGCCATGTGGAAGGGAGATGTGGACCATATCAGATGGCTGATGGAGGTAGGACAGTCTAATGACACTCTACCAGGTACTGGCATATAAACTATAGAGACTGCACTGAAGTGTGTGTGTGTGTGTGTGTGTGTGTGTGTGTGTGTGTGTGTGTGTGTGTGTGTGTGTGTGTGTGTGAGTGTGTGAGTGTGTCGGGTACAGCAGGGCGTGCGGTCATCCGCTGTGTTTATTCAAATCTATTTAGAGCCAGAAATATGCTGAAAACCTAGTACAGGACAGGCCTGTTG
>OMKL01139234.1:0-11732 GCA_900302295.1 Parasudis fraserbrunneri | reverse complement strand
TAATAGGGGAACCCATTTTCATTCAGATATCTTGAGGTGAGATCTCAAGGGACCCCTTTGAAAATGACCATGCCAGTTTTTCCCTCACCAAAATTTAGCCTAAATTTGAGCATTATTTAGCCCCCTTTCCAACAAGCTAGCATGACATGGTTGGTTCCCGATGGATTCCTTAGGTTGTGTAGTTGCATATGAGTATCTTCACTCTAGCTTTAAAACTGAGTCCGCTACAGCCTCTGAAAGACAGTAATGTCGGCCAGCACCCCCGCAGGTCTCAGACTTTAGTGTGATTGTAAAATAAATAGAGGGCTATCTGTCCTCCAATTTTGAATTCAAACACATCATTCCATTTTGATTATTTAACGTTTACAAGAAGTCACCATCGATGAAACGAGTGGACGAACAGGATTCCGCAAGAGTTACCAACAAAACATTTGTATGATGTAATTTCCATTAACGAGTAAGTAACGTTGCTGCACTTAAACTGTGTGTGTGTGATTGTCTGTGCTTTGATCCATCAAGCTGACTTGGCACAGTGTTTAGCAAGAGTAGTGGATATGCAGGTTGGAATCACCACTCTATCACACATTTTTGCCACTTCTAGTCACTTGGTAGATCATAAGAGCAGGCTGTGCAATATGAGTGAACTAAGTCATTATTTTTACTATGTTTGATCACTTGAGATTGCTATTGGCATGCCTGGATTACTGACTGGGCATACTGGGCAAATGTATAGCACTGGGTTTGTACTAGAGTCTGTCAACAGCCACAGATGGCTCCACTGTATTGGCAAATTTGTCACCAAGCACACATGACTTAGGGCTGGCACAAACTATTTGGATATTACAACTTTGCTATTTATTTTTTCGGTACAGTCAAGCAATACTTCGGGATGGTTAAAAATATGTTTTAACAATCCAACCATAAAAAAATATCACTGTACAAGTTACTTTCAAGCCATGTGTGATAGTGAAGATTAGAGATATGCCAATCACCTGTCATTGAATGTAGGCAAATAAAATGGTCTGGATACTTGTGTGCTGGCCTATAAGTGAAGTATTCCCATGTAGATGCTGATTGAAGTGTGGGATGGAACCATACAAAAGAACATTCACATCCAAGAATCACTGATGTTAATACTGACTCCCATTTCTTATTTATGTCCAGCATCTCTCTATTTTTCCTCTTTCTTTCTTCTCTTTCTTTCTCTCTCTCCCTGCCTCTCACAATTGAATTATCCCTGCACGCCGGCGAAGCCAGTGTGGAGAGATACTGTAATCAGTCGCGTGTGTGTGTGTGTTGCTCTGTCTGTCTGTGTGGGCCTCAGGTAATCTTCTCAGGCTAAGATATAATGGTTACATTTTGAACAAGGGTGAAAGTATACTGCAGTTTTGTTGCTCACAGCCTCTCTATCTGGTGCAAGGTTTTTTGCCTAGGATGGCGATATGTTGACCATGCCCCTAACTAATTTAATTTGTCGCTTGGTTGGCCCAACTGCTTGTTATGGTCTGCAGCTCTTTGCCACCTATATAATGCCATAGTGAACCTCATATTGCCGTTGATATAGGCTACCTATGCATTCAAAACTTGTTTTCCCCAACAAATCTCTGAGTTACATCAATATTGTGCTATCAAAACAGTGCAATATGCAGGTCAAGTATTTAATGCTTGCTATTGCCCATTACACCACCATCGTGTAGAGTCAATGTGAGTGATGTGATTTCTGGCCAGAGCCCAGCCGTCTTCTTTTGCCAAATAGCGAATATTGGAAATACTTCACCTATAACTACAACCCTGCTTAGCTAACACAGTGTTGTTGTAACTTAGAGATTTGCTGGAAGAAAACATTGTGTTCATGCATAGATCACTACATTTATCAACTTCTACCATGAGTTTCATGCAAGCATTTCCTGGTTGATAACAAGGACTGGTAAATAGTCCTTGGTTGATGAGAAGATGTTGGTTGTCTTCAACTGGTGTGCCATGAAGCAAGATGGTGTGTGGTGTGCTGTGGAATTTTAAGATGACCAATTAATTTTAAATAAGGCTTCATAAAATATAATTTCTAAATTACAAACATTTCAATTCAACATAAATATTTGTGTCAGCACTCACTTATTCATAACTATTCGTACATCTTTTTCTATACCTAATTTATCATCCATTCACATTCTCACTTCAGTTTTGGGAACAGGGGGAATAATTATTTCACTGCACATCAAATGTCAGGACTCTAGCAAAATCTTAGAAATGACGCCATCTATTTTGTGATGCCAGAGCGGACAGATTGCTTGCACAGGGGCTACCCTAACCAACTAACAAAAAGGAAGGCAGTCCACATGAAGAAAAAAAACCTACAACTTTCAACAGACTATGAACATTATCTTGCGTAAGGACTGTCTGGAGTTGTCAATAGCCCTCAACCCGAATGCGGCATCTGCAGGGGAACGTTATGTCAGCTAACTTCGCTAATGCCAGCTGATGCAAACAGTGCTGCCAAGTAAGTTGAGGAGGCCTTTGAAAATGAAGTATCCATTCTACAGATAACATCATGCTGGAGATGAGGTGCATTCAACAAGACATTATGTTAGCAAATGTTCGCGTGTGTGCGCAAACTTTTGTGGGAAAAACTGTTTATGTTTGAAATGAAACATTTGCAAACATGATAAATGGTAAGGAGCAGTGCCATTTAATAAATAGCTCTGGTATGGAGAGGTAGTGCTTGGCAAACGTAAAAGACATCACAGCTACTGGAATCTCATATGTCATGACTATTATTTTACTTTTTGTTCAAGTTGTGCATTTTTCCACTGTCCCTTTCATTATTGTTAGAGCTTGCTGCCTTTTTAAATAGTCTAACTGACATTAGCACCACCATCCATGAATGACCGCAAATAAAGGACAATACTTTATTTTGCATGAATTAGCCATACTGGTGCGGGACAGACGAGGAATTCATCCAGCGGGAAAGTTAGATTTTGATAGCAAGTCAGTCTGCTCACTTAAAGAAAGCTGCACCAAGTTCATTTAAAAAAAAAAAATAATAATAATAATAATAATAATGAAGATAGCCTAATTATTCTGATGATGCTGCAGCCTACACCATTAAATGCAAACAAATAAATGTTGTTCTTCCTTTGATTATGAGAATAATTTGATTTATTTGCTAGTGCTATCATATGCAGTAGTCCCCATTATAGGCTATATATAGGCTATATAGGCGAAAGCATACAGGCCTACATGCACATTATGTGATGACATGCCCTAGCCTACATGAACATTTATCTCCTGCCATTCAAACTCTTCAAATGCCATTATTTATTCTGTGTGCTGCCCTAACTCTCCAGAAAGCTCCTCCACAATGCTACATTACAGGCATTTATATTAATTTCACTATAGCTTACTGGGAAAAAAAGAGCAGACAAATGCAGTTGTGACCGACCAATCCTTTCCAAGCTCTGTGTCTCAAGTCGCACATCCCCAAGATGCAACCAGACATGCGCTTTTGGATGTGGGTGGCCGTTGCGCAAAACTGGTCAGCTGTAGGGAACACTGTGTGGTGTATCCCTTAGTTTATTAATTACATACAGTAGCCTATTCTTGAGAAGGAACTTGTTAAGCTGTTGGCCTGTACACCTACTGTATGAGAAATGTGAAGTAGTAAGGTCCTTTCTGCAGAAGTGTTTAATAGATAAATAAAAAGGTGTAGGCATAATAGGCTACTGCTCTCTCCTCAACAGATGATGGCCACATAGTCCTGTGACCCCATTTGCAATGGAAGAAGCAGAGCATAAATCCACCACCTAGAATACAGTAACGTTAGGCCCACATTTTGTAAGGGCTGTGGTCATTGTGTAAACTTGGTAAAATTGTCACTGTAATAAATTACAGCGATAACGAAATAGACCGTTTGTTATCAAACTGAGCAAAGTCGCCCGTTTGGTTAAAAATTTTTCAAGAGGTAACATTTAAAGTAAACAGTGTTTACTGCTAAAGTTAGCAAACAATAATGTTGACCACACATCTGTAACGTAATTCTCTCTCTCTCTCCCTCACTCCCTCACTCACTCACTCAAGTTGTGACGTTAGGACACAGCTATGTTAATAGCGAGTTTTCAGTTTCTTCAGTCCACTAATTCTGTCCTGATATAACCACATAATGCATCCGTTAGTATTTTTGTAAACTGCCAGTTCAATTCTACCCTAAAGCCATGAAAGATTAGGGCTTTGTCTGCTTGCCCAGTCTATTTTGTAACAACAGAGCTCTACACACGCTCTCTCCCCATTGATTTTGATATCTGTTGTCCAAGTCCACACCCCTCCTCTCAGTCTGTCACTTCTGGATTATGATTAATACAAGCGCTGGTGATATGAACATGCTACTTGTTTAATCCAGGTAAGAGACAAATACTGACAGTATACTGCACTTGTTAATCCAATGTCTATTACTTACACATAGAAGTGCTGCTTGTGCTGTTCTTGACATTTCACTGTTCTCTCATCTGTTTCTGCAATCTCTGATTGCACATCAACAGGTTTCTTATTGCATCAGTCATAGGCATTGATATCATCCCCAAATCATACACAGGCTTATCATTATTGTCCTAATTATTTTTGCTGTTCATATTTAATCTGAACAATAATGTGTTGCACATTTGTCTTGCAAGCTCTTGTGCTGATTCACATAAATAGGCCTACATATTTCTGATGAGAGATGTTATTGCTGCCTGTCAGATTTAATCATTTGTCAGTGTACCATACAGGGGAAAAATCTATAATGACAATATATTCATGACATTTGAAACAATCTGCATTGTTTTAAATGATGCTCAACTCTGTACAACTGCCTACCACCATCTTTTTTCAATCACAACAAACACAGCATTTAACACTATCTCCTTTCTATGAACATTGTATAGCCTGTCTACTTGAATTACATTTGTGTAGAGATACATGCACTCCACTGAGTGCACTCCTCTAGTTCAAACAGAGATTGAAGCAGCTTTTTTGGTATGACATACATAACACAACAAAACATAAACAGTAAGTTGTTCCAGCCAAACAGTCGCATTTGGTCAATCAGGCATTCCAAATGCACTTCATGAGTCTATAATGTTGGAGGGACATGGCCATCGCACAATTAGGTAATTTTAGAATTCCACTGAAATGCCTCAGCAAACAATTTGGGGAAATAGCCTTCAAGCAATGCTTGCTTGTCAATTCCAGGGCAACTATTTAACAATGAAGTTTAGACATTCAACAAAAACGACCTTAAAAAAGTGATTTCCACATAAACAACACTGATTGGTTGTTTATACTGTGCCAAATTGTAAAAAAAAAAATAATAATAATAATCTTGCAATGTTGCATATCACATGTGTGCCAAATGTAGTGGTGAGTTAACGTTATATTGCATCAAAAGCTAAACTACATACCACCTTTTTTTATGATAGATAGCAAAAAAGTGTTCATCTGTGCTGAAATGATGAGATTAAGTATTAATTTAACAGATCTCAGAAGGATTAACACATGAAACCAACTGGCATTGTCACCTAAATGTTTGAAGTAGTAGGCTGTAGCAGTTGTCAAAACTTGCCTTGATAGACAGGCTGAAGGTAACGTTTGTGCTGATGATCAAATGATTATAGCCTATTTGCCTGATGTAACCACCTCAATCGAATGAGACTGGCTCGATCGGAAGGAAATTTCCATTCAATAGAAAAATATTACCGCCTAATAGCCATGTAAATGCTGAAATCACTTTTCTCAGGCTGGGATAAATATATTCTTTCTGTGCATGTTTGCCCCATGTGGGGGTAGCAGCAGGCGCGGGGAGTTAGGGGATGTGGATGGGTTGTAAAGTAAAACTGGTGAATTCATGGTAGACCGTGAAAGAAAAATGTACTTGTTACATATAGTCAAGGTTTTAAGTTGTTTTCCTTTGTATTACAGTCAGTAAGTATGAGGAAAATATGTTTGTCCCTTTTTTACCTCCTTCAAGGAGGTTATGTAATCGGTCCCATCTGTGTGTTTGTCTGTCTGTGAGTGAACGAGATATCTCAAAAAGTAATGGCCAGATTGCCATGAAATTTGCTGTGCACATTTATGACCCCAAGAGGAAGAACTCTGTTGATTTTGGTGACCTCATAACCTTTCCTCTAGCACCATCATCAGGCCAAATTTTTTGAAATGAGTGCATCTCCTGACCTGTTTGTTGTACAGTCACAAAATGTGCTGTGCTGTAATGTCAAGAAGTAATGGCCAGCTTGCCATAAAATTTGCTTTGCATATTCATGACCCCAAGAGGAAGAAATCTATCGATTCTGGTTATCCCTTGACCTTTCCTCAGACCAAACTGTCCATTTTAAAATGAGTGTATCTCCTAACCCGTTGTCTTACAGTCACAAAATTTGCAGTGAATATTCATGACCCCTAGAGGGAGAAATCTGTTTAGAAACCTTTTCACTAGTGCCACCATATGGATTTATAGCCTGAGTCTGTTGAGACTGGCAATACAAATGTTTTTGGGAAAAGTGTTCTAAAATGCTCCACAGCACACAGACTTTGTTTTAATTTAATTGTAGCCCAAGTATTACTGTACACCTCCATCTGTACAGTCTTAGGGAAGGGAACAACCCCCGGTTTCTTGCAGACATGTTGTGGTTTGGGAAAGGAGGCATGTGCTGGAGAGATGTCTTATGCAAGGTTCAACAGCGGCTGTCCCAACCATTGTCTCAACAGCCTACCTGCCAGCCTAGTGCATAAAATGATGAATAGTGATCTTCATGACTAGTCTGGTGGCTCAATGAATCCAGTTGAACTCTGATGACTCCACCCATGCAGGTAAAGGATAGAATGGTCACAGAGCTGATGCAACAGTAGTCTTTGAACAACTGGTTTATTTTCAGTGTCATACTGTAGTGGGTGTAGTGGGTGTAAAATTGCAATAGCTAAAAGTAGCAAAACTCCCATTAATTTTGACTAGAAAATTAATCTGTTTACACAAGTGGCTGACATAGAAACATCACAGTGAAATCTCAGTGAAATAAGGCTGAAAATATCCTATTACAAGTGCTGTTTTATATTATTTATTTATTTATTTTATAGTACATTTTTCTTTTATTTGTATTAAGTGCTTTGAGAAGGTTTCATGTTATCTTACCAGAACTATGGGGCTATTCCAGTGGGCTATTCTAACGTTATTGTGAGCGTTATGTCTGTGTCTGTGATCTTTCCAGTATAACGTTAGTCAAATGCACATTTTACTATTACAATTCAAGATAAATAGATAAAACATTCACAGCATTTGATTTACTCCTTTTCCTTTTCAAAATGGTTGTTTTACCGAGGATGCGGGACACCAAATTTGTTTGAAGCACAAACACCTGATGGCGTCTGATTCATTGCAATATGTGAGAAACTCCATATCCCAGAGTCATTACTGCCCCCAACTCCCAGAATCCTACCAATGGTTCAGTGACATCACACACATAGGTCATTGTGAGCATGAAGGGGAAGAATGCATCACGCTCTGCCATTGGATTTAAACTAGATGGTGCTGAAGCACACATACACACACACATTTCTTTTTTCTCTCTCTCTGTCTCCCTCCTCTCTCTCTCCTACACATGAATAGTCTAGTGTAGTCAGTCGATTTCCTGTTTCTGTGGGTGGAATCAATTCATATCCTGGATGTATCTTGTGCATCAGGCATAGTATCATCTGTTACTCTCTCACTCATCCCTTACACAAATTACATACTCATACTCACACACAGGCTCATTTTGATTCAAAACTTACATCCCCATTTTCTGGAAATGTGAGTTGATTATATGGCTGTTTATAAGGTCTCTCTCTCTCTCTCTCTCTCTCTCTCTCTCACACACACACACACACACACACACACACCACCACCACCACAAATGCACCATTTGGATGCCCACAATGAGTTGTAAGAAGCTACGATAAATGGTTGCTTTGTTTTTAATGACACTCACCATCTGCGCCCACTAAAACTCAAAATGGTTGAGTTATCGGTCTGCCTGTAAATATGGTCATTTTTCCCTGTAAAACTTTTTTTTTTTTTATCATATATACATTACACATAGACACACAGGGAATACCATTCATTTTCAGAATTCAGAGATATTATTCAAAACAACCCATCAACAATTTTGGCAATATGACCAGTTCATTTTCAAAGCCAGAAAACAAAGGAGCAAATCTCTAGAGTTACATAACCACCTGATGCATGTTTTAAGCCTGGGTATTATCCTCATTGTTCACTGTGGAGAGTGGATTTCAGTCAACCATGAAATACGAATCGATGAGCATTACTGTCTCGCATTGGGTTTAGTATTTATTTATTTTTTCTTACTGATTATTTTGATGGTATCTTCCCTTTCTTAGTGTACAGTGGAGAGGGACCAGAAAGAGGGGGATGGGGGTGGGGCCTCAATATGACTTAGATCATGATCCGGATTCAAACATATGATGTTGAGAGTACATGATGTTAAGTTAATTTAAGTTGTATTTTATTGTCGCTGTGGGAAAATGTGTCCTCTGCATTTGATACATCCTGCTGTAAATATTTAGGAGCAGTTAGCAGCCACAATGCAGTGCCCGTGGGCCAACTCGAGTTGCAATGCCAGTACCTTGGTCAAGGGCAATGGCAGGAGCATAATACACATGTACAACTTGGGCCTTTAAGTAAATTAAATGTTTAGAATGCTGGTCCCAGTCAGGGTACAAGCAGTTGTTTACTTCCGCATCAGTGGCAAAACCTTTGTAATATCGGAACCTTTACCATACGTCATAGGTAGGCAATTGCTTGGGGCCTCGCGTCCACCAAAGGGCATCGTGAATTATCTTTGTTACCATGATGCATTTTCAAAGTGGATTTGAGAAGAGAAAGAGGAAGAAGGAAGATGCCCAGTTTATGGAAAGTCTGCCTAAACTGACATAATTCTTTATTTGAACAGCCAGAGACTTCACATCGGTCAATGAAGATGGAATGCAGCCTGCTACTGCAGGTGCTAATGTTAGCAGCGCCAGTGCTAGCTTGGTAGAAAGCTCATGCGGCTCATGCTATAAGTGTGAGACTGGATACTAAGTTAAGTGAGACTGGATTGAAAATGGGACTTGTTGGATTCACTATGGAATGTGGATGAACTTGGCACAGACAGATGGAGTATACTCTAATCAACTCCCCAAAACACACCTTGTTCAACTTTACTGATAGAGAGCAAGGGGAGGGAAGAGAGAGATACTTGCATACTGTAGGTTATTAAGTTACAGTAATATTAAAAATGTGTTTTCGCCATGATACATTATTATTGTGTCTGTTGTATTGTAGGTCTCAGCTCATGAGTGATATTCTGTAATTTGTGAAGCCTGGTTAGATATTATTTAGAAGCATGTGCTCTTGTGTTGATTTTTTGTATTTTGAAGCCTGATTTGATATTTGTGGACTGGTTGTTCTCAGCCTACCTTTCTCAGCACCTTTTGTGGTGCTGACCTCTCCTGTTTAAAGCTTGTGCTTTACAGTGCACCTAATTGGTGCCCATTTCTCTTGTCTTGTGGTGGAAGCCTGTAATCAGTATGTAAGCTACAGCTCTCTGTAGGTATAGACTGTCTTCAACGTCTTGCAGATTGCCAACTGAAATGTCAAATAAGGTCATTATTGCCTCTCCGTGATTGGTTCCAGCAACAGGTCTGAAAGAACTACCTCAAAGTAGTTTTTGTTCACTAGCTATGATTGCTTTACGCAAAATGGAGAAAGGCCTCACATTGGTCTTTGCCTGGGGCCTCCAAATCAGTAAAACTGTCCCTGTGTCTACGGGAAAAAATAATGAATGTTCACTAAGACAGATCAAACGGTCTAAGGGGATTGAAATAACAGAGAAATTCAGTCATATTCCCATTTTGTACAAGCTTAATGCATGAATGAAGATGGATCATACAATAAAAACACAAGGCCATTGCATTCCGATGCAAAACACTGCAAACACCTGTTTGATTTGTCACATGGTCACAGACATACTGCATTCATGCTTGGATGAATAATCTAAGTGAAATAATTCACCTCTGAGGGAACTTTGTCTTTGAACTCCCTGCATGTATAGCATGTACACAAAAATAAGAAACTGACATGCAGACATCAAGATTTTAATTTGCATGTATTTCTTTATCTCAATGAAAATGCATCTTTGCTAATGCCACATGCATGCTGCACATATAAGATATAATCTTTTCCACTGGTCACTTTGCCTTCAGTGGCCTCGGCATCTATTATTTAAGTTATATAAATAATGCACACCAATGGAACAAGAATGGTAGAACTGAATGAGCAAGAGAAAGCATGCAGATGAATGGAACATTGAATATAACATGATAATATAGGTTAGAGAAACAAGATTTACTGCTGTGATTTAATGTCAGCATGAATATGAGTGTGTTAAACGATTTACAATTGATGTTAATGTATGATCTTGGGGACATCTGTTTACAATGCAACCTTGATAATAACTATTTTTTTCAATATAGAAGAGGTTGTATTCCATGTTTGCTACAGTCTATTTGTACATATTGCAATTTTAATAATGTTGCCTGTGCAGAAGTTACAGTGTAGCCTATACTTATGTAACTGACAGCTATACACACCATTCATGTAAAAAGTAATTTACTTAAAAGGCACACCTTTCATTTCATTTTCCTCAGGTTTAAAGGTAGAATCTGTAATGTCGTCAAACAGTGACCTCTAGGCAAAAGAGCCGCTCTTGGTATTACTCTCTGTTTACATGTATTGTTTTTGTCTGATGTGTGGGTTGGATTTCAGTGGGTATATGGGAGGGGTTGCTACTGCTGGCTACACCTCAGGCTCTGCCAAGAGAGGTCTGGAGAAATTCACAGTATAATAAGTTACTAAACTCAAACCCATAAGTGTCAGACCAAAACAAAGAAAGTAAACAAAGTGCAATACCAAGTGGGGCTCTTTTGCCCAGAGGTCGCCATTACAGATTCTACCTTTAAGTGTTGTTTCACAAACCCATCTCATTAATTAAAAATAAACCTCAAGTGTCTCTTGTTTACTCTTGTACTCCAAGGGAATAATAGAAGGGTACTACTCTATCTCTCTCAGGACCAAACTAGTGTTTGGAAAGAGAGGAATACAGAAAATGAATAAAAGGCACCGTGGGACTTGATCAAAACAGACAAACACTGTGCTTTGTTTAATGACGACAATGAATAGGAATCAAGATCACAGCCTCTGTACCTTTTCAGCATTCCCAAACTATACAACTGAGAGAAAAAGAGTCCTTAAACAATGACAAATAATTATTGTTTGGAGTGAGGTGGTGCGGACTGAGTTTAAATGTATATCCATTCCAAGGCACTACTGGCACCAGGGTATAACTAGGGTACTACTGGGTATAACTAGAGTACTACTGTCACTAGGGTATAACTAGGGTACTACTGGCTCTAGAGTATCACTAGGATATAACTAGGGTACTACTGGCACTAAGGTATCACTAGGGTATAACCAGGGTACTACTGGCACTAAGGTATCACTAGGGTATAACTAGGGTACTACTGGCACTAGGGTATAACTAGGGCACTACTGGCACTAGGGTATAACTAGGGTGTAACTAGGGTACTACTGGCACTGGAGTATCACAAGGGTATAACTAGGGGACTACTGGCACTAGGGTATAACTAGGGCACTGCTGGTACTA
>OMKL01139214.1:0-10297 GCA_900302295.1 Parasudis fraserbrunneri | reverse complement strand
AGAGAAGGAGTGTGAGAGTGAAAGAGAGAGGGAGGGAGTGTGAAAGACACTGAGGGTGAGAGAGCAGGTGGATGAAGAGAGACAATAAAAAAAAGAAAATGAAAATGTGCTAAAGCTCAGCGTCTCTCCTCATTAGCAGCTGATAAAGTGAGTCATCTTAATTGCTTTTATGGAGCCAGCAGGCCAGAGGGAGATTGGAGGCGGGGCGCAGCTGCTGTCAATCAACATCTCCCAGGATGTGTGGCACGACGTCAGGGCTCTGTGCATGATTTAGCTTCTTTTTTTTCTTAATGGAATTAATTCAGTGTTTGGGAATAAGATTGTCTGTTTGACAGGGTGCACTACTGTATGATCACATTTTGATGCAGTGAAGACATAACATGTCAATCCACAGAATGCAAAATGTGAATTGATGAAAGGAGATGCTTGGAGGCATAATAAACTAATCTGGAGTTGCAGTGTGGTGTTCATTAATTTTGACAGGCTGGACAATACACAGTCTTAAGCGGGAAGTAGACTTGTAAAGAAGAAAGAACCTGGCGAACAAGCCCAAAATACAATTTTGCAGCATAATTCAAAAGACGTCCACTGAGCTTTTTGTGTCACTTTGTGCCACTGGGGCCACAGTATGAACACGAGGCAGCTATTACCAGAGAGACACCTATTTGCTACATCTGGGGCGCTCTTTGACCAAAACAGAAAGAGGATTTGGAGGTGGTATTCATCAGAGACATTTCAAAAGGAGACTAACCTTCCTTCTCACTTCCTGTAATTGGTCACATGAGCCACACAAGGCGTGGCATTGGCTTACTTTGTTTTCATATATTTAGCAATGAAGTCAATAGACAATAAAATATTTTTGATTATATGCTTGTCTGGTCTCTTTGAGGCATTATGTTTTCTTATCTTTGTTTTCATATATTTAGCAATGAAGTCAATAGACAATAAAATATTTTTGATTGTATGCTTGTCTGGTCTCTTTGAGGCACTCGAGTCTGTTGAATGGAAAGTGACGAAAAAAAACTCTACCTAAACTCTGTTCTAAACTAGCATTAGCTACAATGCTACGTTTTCAGCTCTGAGTTTCTAAAGTGACCAACATGATGCTACTGTAAATTAATTGGAGCCTGTGGTTTTGAATGCAGAATACTTATTTACTGCCAAACCTTTTGTCTTACCGGCCAAAGTGTGAGAGAGGACGATGGTATAGCTATCCATGGTATAGAGATAACGAATAGCAAAAACCAAAGACTGTAATGTGATAAAAGAAGCACATAGGAAATAAAAACGTTCCTACCGGCCAGAGTGGCAGGTGGTCTTCATAATTTACTTGCCAAAGACTAAATTTACACATATTTGGTGCCTGGCAGGTGTTAATTTTGGACCCTGTTGCCTTGTATGCTGATACCAAGTCCCCCAAGCACTTTTTTCTCTCTGCACCAAGATCCAAGAGCAGATCTTGGCTAACGTGCCACTGCTACTAGCCCACTGGATCTTTGCTATAATTGCAGGCAAAAACAATAAAAGTCCCATCAGGTTGCTTGGCTCCAGGGTATCCGACCAACACCTCCAGATGATAACAGGGCCAGACCCTTAATTGCTTGAAATGAATCATAGAATTATGAACTATGGAAAAGGGCAGATGTGCATGATTCAGGGGGCTAGCTTGTGATGCTACCACAGTATAGGAGGCGCATGCTACCTCAGTCAGTGAGGGAGTGAGCGGTGGAGGCCAGTTCACAGCCGATCGACCGTGATGCAACCAACCATGTGATATTTGGACCAATTGCAGGCAGGGGGAGGTTGGAGCCGCTGCAAACGGCTGCGAACTCGTGCTGGAAGGCTGCACACACCGCGACAAACGTTCCACTTGGCCGTGACTGTATTTCCCCCTTTACACAGCAAACACACACTCACTCATACATGTACACACACACACACACATTCACGCTCAGGCTTGCGAACACACACAAACACATCCATAAATGATCATACACACGCAAACACATTTGTTCTCATGCAAGACCAATAAATCTCTCAGCCCTTAACTGCAACTATGTGTTCCCATCGTAGAAGAATTTTAACTTCTCCTAAATATTTATGCACACCCAAGAGGTCCCCCACACGTCCATAAGAAATCTGTAGGTGTAAAGATTCCAATGTCCAATTAATTTACTGCAGGAGCTGATGGGCAACGTAGCATGGGTCACTGCCTATGCAAGCACGTACAAATAACGTAAACATACTAAACAAACCATTTTATGGCATACAGCAGTTAGTGTCATAACACTGATCTCTTAAAGGCAGTGGCGGGAAGTAACTAAGTATTTTTACTCAAGTACTGTACTTAAGTACAATTTTGAGGTATTTGGAGGTATGTTGACTCTGACATAATCAGAGTCAACATAACTGGACGACATACCACTTTTAACACTTTAACATAACCTTTAGAGGTCAGTGGATTGAGGATTGAATGCTCCCAAGCACTGGAATACATCATGTAGAATGTGTACTTTTACTTTTAATACCTAAGTACATTCAGTACTTCTCTACTTTTACTTAAGTAGAATTTTGAATGGAGCACTTTTACTTTTACCAGAGTACTATTTTATCTGGGTATTTCTACTTTTACTTAAGTGAAGGAACTGTGTGCTTCTTCCACCACTGCTTCAAGGCATATTCCATTCACATATAATGCACATTCTACAACGTCAAAATAAGCAGGGTCTGGATCCATGATTCTGATTGGCTAGTAATCGTCACGTGACCTCCATTTTGCAGGGTAAATCACACGATCTATCCTGCTTGGGAAGCTGAACCAGGAACTGTCAAACAGACCAACTGGTCGGTGCACTGTTTTCACAACTATGTGTCTTTTTTAATAATATCTAGTAGTCTGTTGTAGAAAAGCAATTAACCCCTCGAGGAAGGGGTAAATGGGTGGATTTACGCCCGGTTGTAAGTCTAAAGACAGTGACTGAAGACAGTTGCGTCTCAGTGTCGCCCCCTGGTGTGTGTCGATGACATAAGACCATGGAGTAATGCTTTCTCCAGTGACAACAGCAGGTGTTCCCCAAACTTTCTGATGGTCCAGCTTCATGAGTATAGAATCACCAGGCTTCAGCAACGTTAGGGGTTTTGCTCCATGGTAATGATTAAGGAGAAAGCTTGTTTCTGTTTTTTTCATTGCATCCTTACTCCTGACATCTTCCAGATTTGGCCATCAGGGCTGAAGGTTTGTGTTGGAAGTGTTGTCTTAATCTTCCAGCCCATAAGCAGATCAGCTGGGCTCACACCTGTGGTGGAGCAAGGTGTCAACTGGAAGCACATGAGAGCGAGTAGAGGATCCCTCTGCTTTAAAATCCTCTTTGCAATCTGAGCTCCTCTCTCAGCATGCCTGTTCCCTTGGTCGTTAATGTGGACTCAAGGTAATATGCTGAAAGTTGAATTCTCTAGCAAACTCCTGAAACTCCTCTCTTGCAAACTGAGGCCCATTGCCGGAAACAACCTCATCTGGACAGTCGAATCTTGCAAAAACTGCCTTTAAGCTTTAAGACAACCAGTGAGGCTGTGGTTGATGTGAAGTATCTCGAGAAACCTGGAGAAGTAGTCTGACACAACAAGGTAAGTGTGTCTGTTAGGATCACACAGGTCAATACCGAGTCTCTTCCATGGCCGGTCAGGTAGAGGAGTTGAGATGAAAGATTCCTTCTCACAGCAGACCTGACAGGACTGAACTTTCCATTTGATTTCAAGTCCCAGGCCACCACACGGATGTGCTAGCCCACTCTCTGCACTTCGTCAGACCCTGATGTCCATCATGTATCTGATAAAGGATATCTGCTCTCAAAAGATCTGGAATTACCGTGCGGCTTCCTCTTGTAACAATTCCAGTGTATTCAGACAGTTCACTTTTGATAGGGAAATACTCCCTGATCACTGCTGGAACATTACCTACAGACTCTGGCCACACTGACTTGATATACTGCAACTCTATCTGTAGATTCCTGCCAGCTGCTGTAGCTGCCCTTATAGTCTCTAGCCTATGTGGGTAGCAGGCATGTTATCAACCATGGCTGCAATGTAACACTCCACATCTGAGTGAGTGTTAGTCTCCTTTTCCATGCACAGTAGTGGACTTCGTGAGAGGGTGTCGGCCACTGTCAAGGTCTTGCCCGGTGCATATCCAGCAGTCGGTTTCAACCTCATAAGTCTCATGAGGAGTCTCTGGCACCATATCGGAGTATTGTCTGAGTCCTTTTTGTTCATGAGCAAAAAGGGCTTGTGATCGGTAACTAACTTAAAGTTTTCCAGGTACTTCTCCAATCTTCCGCGGGTCCAGACGCTTGCAAGACATTCCTTTTTGATCTGGTCTTATCTGGTTCCGGCCTCAGACAGATGACGTGAACCGTATGCCACTGGCTTCCAAACCCTGTCATGGCAGCTGCAGCAGGACGCCATCGCTGCTGGCGTAAGCTGAAACAGCAGTGTGTCCCTTCACATCATAGAATGTAAGGACTGGAGGGGTGGACAGAATGTCCTTGATGCGCTGGAACGCCTCCTGCTGTGGGTGGTCCCAGGGCTCTTAACTCACTTTTTTCACTATCCCAGAACCGTCCCGAAATCAATGTGGGCCGTCCCGATTTTAAAAATCTTCATTTTTCTACATCATCATTGTTCAGATTAAATAAGTACAGCAGAATGAATTATTACAATAATGATAAGCCAATGTATGTTGTGATTTTATGATATCAAGGCCTATGACTGATGCAGTAAGAAAACGATGCCTTGTTGATGTGCAATCAGAGATTGCAGAAACATATATGAGAGAACAGTGCAATCAATAACAGCACAAGAAGCACTTCTCTGTGGTAGTAATAAGCATCTGAGAGAGAGAGATCTGTCGTTACAAAGTTAGACTGGGCAATCACGCAGCCCTAATCTCTCATGGCTTTAGGTAGAATTGAAAATACTAGCTGATGCATTATCTGGCTATATTGAGACAGAATTAGTGGACTGGAGAAACTGAATCATCGCTATTAACATAGCTGTCTCATTAATGCCACAACTTGTTTGTGAGTGAGGGAGAGAGTCTGAATCTGCTGCACAGCTAACGTTATCTGTGGAAGGGATACTTCATTTTCAAGAGTGGAATTTTGACTCCTCATAGTTAACGTTACCTAATGTTAACGTTATCGTTAGCTCATTGTATCATGGTTGGCTGCTGAATCATTAGCTAGCAAGCAAACAACAGTAATGTTTTGTTAACATCAAACAGTCTAACGTTAACTGGTAACGTTAACATTAATACTAGCAAGCTTAACTACCTCACTGACTTGGGTTGAATTCCCCGTTGCAGCTGTGGATGACACTTGATACTATGCATCTCAATAGGCTCTACAACTTTACCATTGGGACCACCCATGTCCGCTATATTGTTTGCCCACCAGTTAGCATTTTATGCAAAACAGTTTTTTCCCTAAGGCTTTTCAATTATTGTCCTATCAACACCAAAGTTGTCAGACAGCATAAGGAGCTTGAGATACACAAATGGTCTTCAAACTGGCCAGATTGGATAAACGGCATGGCCACTGTTAACCACCGAACTTCTCGAACCTCGAATCTCTTAGCACAAAATTGGCCATAAGTCATCAATATTTTATACAATCATCATGATATTCAGTAGATATGTTGGGTGAAGGTATATACATATATATACCTATATACCTATATATATATATATATCATGATCATATGATCATGAAGACGAAACCATTTAAAAATCACTCCATAGGGGGCGCAATAGAGCCAAAGATTTTTACTAAAACAGCCTTCCTATGCATGAAAATTTACAAAATGGTACACACAAATATAGTCCTATGCCAAACTAGGCATCCTCAAATATGGGGCCAATAGTCCTGATGGTCTTCAAATCTTCAAAAAATGCATAAAAAATCTAAAGTATGTGCTAGAGGTCTGTAATCTTCTGAGGTTGTCCACCCAAATGAGATGAAACTTTCGTACACTGCAACCTATGGTCAATTCAGAAGTCCATCACTATATTTTTCAAAATATGCTAAATCAATTAACATCTATATCTCCAAAAGTCTTCATTCAAATGCTACCAACATTGACTCAGAGTTTGTGCAGATGCTCTATATCAGAGCATCAAATCATATTTCAAATGGTGTTCATATATGTCAAACAATGAGTCCACAGTGACATTCAGTCTCTTACTGTAATAAGTACTGTATACACAACATTTTCTATTTCGCCAAATGTTTGATCAAACCAAAATATTTGACAATACATCTGATATCATCAGAAGTTTGTGTGATTTCTTTCAGACTTCAATTGTTGTGAATTTATAACATTTAAACAGACAGAAATTCCCCAGTCTGGCACATGTGATGTCATTGTATCAAGTTGTAAGCTAAGTCTCCCCAGTGGCACAGTCAGTAAGTCACCTTCTCTGGGGATACCAAGATCGCTGGTTTGAGTCCTGAGGTGTCCAATTCAAACATGCCAACTATGTGGACATATTAAGTCGAAGACTGCCTTTTGATAGATTGTCCGCCATTTTGAATTTTGTCCAAATCTGTTTTTTTCGCTCCCTCAAAATTACTGAACCGGACTTTTGCACTTTAACCTATTATAGTAATGTGGATATTGATGAATTTGTTTGTTGAACATAATCATTGATTGAGAGGAATTTGAATGTGTGGACTGATTGAATATTGGGTGCTCTGATATTTTAAAGGTCAACCTCCAACAGAGTCATTCCATTACTGTACCTTTTCTCTAGCGCCACCATTTCATTTTCATTTCAAACCTTTATTTTAACTCGAGAGACAATGCCCAATGCATAATACCATAATGCTTAATGTCATAATGCACAATGCTTATTACTTAATATGCTTCAGTGCCCCATATGCCCAATGCTTGGACCCCTGCAATGGCCCCTTGCAGCTATATTTGCATGTTGATTTCATGGCTGGAAACTTTTCCTGATCTTTGTGCTTAATTTTGCCACACCTTCCACATTTTGGTTCTCCTTGCTCCCTGCTGTCTCTCTTTTTAGGCTTCCACTTTGGTTTTCCTCTGCCTGCTGATTTTCTGTGTGCAATTTCCTGCACTGCAGGGCACACCTCCCCCTGCTAGTGGACTTGGAGCGCAATCTCCTCGGACTGACGAACCGTCTGAATAGTTTAGGCTAAAGTAAGATCAACCATTAGCTGCAGTCTGCATGACAGTTCTTTATCAAGAATGCCCACAACTATGCGGTTGCAAATGTGTTAATCTCTGTGTACCCCAAAGTCAGTGTTCTGACAAGTCATAAAGAGCTCTGATAAACATTTCAGCCTTTTCACCAGGCCGCTGTACTCTCTGGTGGAAACAGGCACACTCGTGAACAGTGTTGGGTGGTAACGCGTTACAGTAATAATATTACTTTTTCCAGTAACGAGTAGTGTAACGATTTACAATTTCAGTAATAATATTACCGTTACCCCATCAAAAACAACTCTCACTTTGATTTCGTGAAGACCAAAGATGACAAGAACATAATTGTCTATCCAAACTGCCCTCAAGGCTTAGGTGCGCATAGTAAGGAAATCCAATATCAAAAGTCGGGACTCTCACACTCTAAAAGGATGAAACAGCGCTGATGCATCTTCTTAGGCTACGGTATGTAGGCTATTACATGGAGGCAGGTAGAATTCTCAACCCTACTGGGTAGAATAAAAGTTTCAGAGTAAATCATCAGCACTGTTATATCATTTTGGAGTGCGAGAGGAGCCCAGACTTCTCCTACTTTCCACTACGAAAAATACGACCTCAAATCTCTTGAAACACCTGTTATACTACAACAGCACAACAACGAGGTGTTTAAAAGTTTGTCCTTCATCAATTTAAGCCAGCTGTGCTTTTGATCAAGTCTGTAGTAGCCTTGTTACCGAACGTCTAATGCTGCAGGAAAAAAAGCTGCTGGTCTTCAGTTAACGGGCTTTCAAAGCAGAAGCGTTGTGTCACAGTGTGTACCGCGGTGGGTCCTCCATTGAAGACAATGATCAAGGTCTGCACACTGAGCGCAGTTCTGTGCTTGCAGTGGCTTGCGTGTCTGCTTTGAAAGTCCCTTGAGGTGTGCTACCCGACGTGATCATTCACACAGAGGTGCACAGGGGAAGTCACCTATGTTGTAGCGAATTTTGACGGTAAGAAAGGAAGCAATTCTGGGGGGTGTAACGGAAGTAATATAATGAGTAACATACCAAATTACTGCTCCTAGGGAGTAATCAGTGAAGTAATAATATTACTTTTGAAATGAGTAACGAGGAATATATTACTTATATCACTTGTGAATCACATTCCGTTTGGGGTAGAAGTACAGTACTCGTCGTATTTTCCTAACACAACGTCAAACTTCTTCTGATCATCTTCCTCCTGAAAAGTGAAAAACTTGGAAATGTTTTCAGCTTCATGGCCCATGGCATAAATCAAGGAACTGACCTGAACCTCGCCATCGTCTTTGTTCAGTTTTGTAGACATTCGAAATCACTGGAAATGTTGCTTCCAGTCAGCTCATTCATTCGGACGATCAAATGCAAAACCTTCCGGGGGATTAAACTTGGGTTTTTTCTCCAAAGCAGTGTGTTCATCAAGTGCCTCTGACACCATGTAAAGATTCCAATGTCCACACAAGTTTAGAATCTAATAGAACTTGGTTTACTGCAGGAGCTGATGGGCATATTCCATTCACATATGATGCACATTATATGACAGTTGGGATCTGTCTTTATAGGCTAACATTGAACATATTTGACATATTAGCACATTGATAATGTCCCGACAGTGATCTACACCTTTGGACGGATACAGAGGCCTAGCTGGAGTTGGGCAGATTGATTTTCATCATTGTGTAAGCACACACGCCTCAGCCACCATAGCAGGATTACGTTTAAATGACTAGGGCGGTGGTGGTGCTATGTGTTGAGAGACATAACACACAAATGGGTTTTGATATTTATATTTGATCATTGGCAAAGAGGAGAACCTGATATTAGTTTACAGTGGGAACTGGAAATATAGTTTGGAACCTTCTCTCTCTGTCTCACAGTTTGGAGTTGAGCAACTCTCGTCATCCATCATCTCTCTCTCTCTCATTACTTTTCTCTCTTTCTTCTCTATCTCTCTTTCCATCATCTCTCACTCGCTCTCTTTTCTCTCTTTCCATTTCCCTACTCTATTTCCATCATCTCTCTCTCTCTCTCTCTCTTTCTTTCTCTCTCTCTCTCAGAGCCTTTGAATAGGACCAGACCTATTCCTCAGTGATCTACAGGGATGTTCTATCTGTGTCTGGATGCATTCCTGTTCCTCCTCTCCCTATAGTGCAGCAGGATCTCAGGGTCCTTAACATTTCTCAGGATGAAAATATCTGCCCTGCTTGCTGGAGCTTGGCTGTGGCCGATGTCAAGAGAGCTATCTGTCCTGCTCGCCAGGGCTTGGCTGTGGCCGATGTCTAAAGAGAGCTATCTGCAAAGTCTGTATTTTGGGATGTATTTACAAACTTCCACACAAAGTTTATTTTGACTCTGGACATTATACTATTTTCCACATGTTCATCTCCTCTGAGCGAGTCCTCCCTTAAGTTTCTGAGATGACCAGTGCCATGGAGAGTACTGTGTGTGCTGTGAAAAGGAGAGTGGTCGTTGGTTCTCAAAGTGAGATCCAGAGACCCCGAGGGGTCCATTAGGGGCTTCCACTGTGGTCCCCAGAAAAATGGGAAAGTTTAATATCACTAATAATTTCTTCACTAGAAGATAGCACAATGAAAGAATGTATGCAAATTACTATTCTGATAGGTTTCACTGTCTCCTCCGTTATCGCGAAGAGACACAGAAGTCACTCACATCCAGGGAAAGATGTTACAGTCTGGTGGCTTTGCTGCTGCTCTGGTAGACTGGAGTTTTAGATGGAGCACTTGGCAGCTGTCTATTATAACCTTTAAGTCTCAAAATCCATGTCATTCCTTAAATAAAAGTCTCTTAAATCAACTTCACAGCATCTAGATTTGAGTGCCAAAGTACAACGTGTGAATAGTCCTCCTCCGCTCATTCTGCTTGTGTGTGTGTGTGTGTGTGTGTGTGTGTACGAGTGAGTGAGTGTGTGTCTGTGTGTGTGTGTGTGTGTGTGTGTGTGTGTGTGTGTGTGTGTGTGTGTGTGTGTGTGTGTGTGTGTGTGTGTGTATGTGTGTGTGTGTGTGTGTGTGTGTGTGTGTATGTGTGTGTGTTAGGTGTCA
>OMKL01139208.1:0-11107 GCA_900302295.1 Parasudis fraserbrunneri | reverse complement strand
TCTTGAAGCCTGACTGGTTTGGGTCCAGGAGGTCATTTTGTAGGAGGTAAGAAGAGAGTTGGTTGGAGACGGCACGTTCAAGTAATTTGGATAGGAAGGAGAGAAGAGATACAGGGCGGTAGTTATTCACGATGGTTGGGTCGAGTGTAGGTTTCTTGAGGAGGGGAGTGACTCTAGCTCGTTTCAGTGCAGCTGGGACTACACCAGTTGTAAGAGAGGAGTTGATTGTGGTGGTCAGGAAAGGGAGGATCGCAGGTGCTATGCTCTGGACCAGTGGGGAGGGTAGCGGATCCAGTGGGCATGTGGTGGGCCGATTAGATGTTATCAGTTTGAGGACCTCAGCATCTGTGAGGGGCGAGAAAGAGGACAAAGTGAGAGGTAAGGCTCCCAGGGTCTCTCTGGGTGGGGGGAGAGGTTGGGAGAAGCAGCTCCTGATGTCCTTGACCTTCTTCTCGAAGAAGGATGCAAAGTGTGAAATGTCTTTCATACTCCCATTGACTTTTCCCATAGATGGGGCATTGGTCTCCTCTGGCACTCCAAATATAGACCTTTTCAGTGGAATTGTGTTGCTAGGGAGCAGCTTTGGTCCAAGTTTATTTCCTGTCAGCTATTGTATTAGCAAACACTGCGACAGGAAATAAACTTGGAAAGTCCAATTTATAATGTTTGGTTATGGTCCATTTCGACATCGTCACTTAGGTGGTTTTATTGTGTGTTACAGTTCTTCAATCTGACTACTTTTTTTCTCCCAGGTGTCCTAACGACCATCGTCAGGTGACAGTGGAGGAAAGCGGCTTGTCCCTCCGGGCTCGCTTCTCTGCGATGTTCTTACTGTTCCAGGGGGACTACCGGGACGTCTTCCTGCACTGCAGTCTCAAACTGTGTGACCCCAGAAGGTCCTCCTGCTCTCCTGTGAGTCACTCTTTCAGTCAGTTAAAAGGGCAGTTTTTTTTTTGACAAGACTAGGTTATCAAGTATAGTTGGACCCATGTGTCGTGTTTTGAGTCTTGAGTCTACACAGTCGTTTCTCACAATACTGACACAGAGAGAACCTCGGTCAGTCAGGCTTGTAGACTCATGACGGCTGGCCCAGCAGATCCAGCAAAACGCTTATCTGATTTCTAACAAACTGGGAGTCATTTCAGCACATTCAAAAAGTACTTGCACAAGTGCTCTGGTTTTTGAGATACTGGAGGCAGAAATTATTGGCATTCAAATTATGGTGTGTAAAATGGAGGGGAGTTGTTACTAAGGTTTGTCCTATTTTCTGGAGTAGTGAAGTAAGCTTTCCACTGCATAAGAATCTCATGTTAATGTGTTGTACGCTAGATTGTATTTTGCCAGACCCTCAGGTACCACCAGAGAGACAGCGAGAAGTTTTAATTTTGAACAACAAATACCTGAAAGTATGAATGAATGAATGAATGAATACTCCTATTTTTAAGCTCGTAAGTAGGATAATGCCCTTCAGGTGGGTATTTATTTTAATGGACTTGACCTAAGATGAGGCTCTTCAACTCAGAGTCATTAAAATAATTTGATTTACACCTCGTTAGGCATGATCCATTACGTGAAAAAATCATATTCAAGTCCTCCTACATATTGACCTATGTTATGACAGCTGGAAGGTTTGACCTGAGATGTTTTAGAGCAGTGTTTTTCAAAATGTGGATCAGGTCCCACACGTGGGTCTTGGGAAGATTAGAATGGGTCCCCAACTTATACTGTGGACATATGATATGAGGCCAAAGCCCTCTCAAGTCGATTGAAAAATAGACATGTTGAATAGAACACTGCAGGCTAGTAGTTCACCAGTCGAAAAGCAGGATACATTTTGTCCTATTAGCCATTTTGGGTTGTAATAATATTACTTCTGAAAATGTAGGTTGCCGTATATTTGTAATACAGTCGGACCATTGTCAGAATATGGTGTTATTGTCCAGTAGGGGGCTCTCTGTCCTTGGCAGTAACAATGCCCCTATTACGGTCATAGACGTTAAATTGAGTTCCTTACTGACTTCGGGCGTTAAAGAACCCAGGGCGTCCATCTTAAAGAGTTGGTTCCTGGCTAAATTCCCAATCAGTTCTCTGATATCAAGGCCACCTAATTATCCCTCCCCTTTCTGGGCTGATATCAATCCTTGTCCCCTGAGCCTTTCAGCCATTGTGTTGGTTGGGTGGTTGGGTGGTTGGATGCTACATATTGGTGGTGGAGGAGGCAATTTCAGCTACATTGTAAAGCGCTTTGAGTGTCTATCATTCATTCATTTATTCATTCATTCAACCATCCCTTTAAAGGGGCAGTTCACCCAAAATTATTATTATTTTTTTAAAGCATATTTTTCCTCTTACCCGGAGTGCTATCTACACTAGTTTTGGTGTGATTTACCTAGTTTTGGAGATATCTGCCATAGAGATGTCTGCCGTCACTCCAATACAAATGTTTGTGGAGCTCAAAACAGCGTACTCATGACCCCGTTACTCAAGATAATCCACTGACCTTGTTGTGAGCAGTTTCATGTAGGACCTATTTTCTACCGAAGTACACCCGCCATACATTGTTATGTAAATCACACCGAAGCTATCTGGATGGGTAGATTGCTAAGGGGGAAAATATTCTTCTTTTTTTTTTTTATTGAACTTTAATCAGCACTAGAACAGATCAATGATACTTTGAAAGGCATTGTGATACTGGATTTTGGTGGTTCCTCCTATTCTTGGTAAATCCTTATGACTTAACGGCTCTTATCTTTCCAATCACCCCTATAACTCCGACACAGGTTTGCTCAAGGAGGACGTACCGCTCTCTCTCCGGATATGTACCGATTAATCTCGTCACCGTCGGACCAATCGATTGTGAGTATGGGTTGTGATGTCTCAGGAATGATACCTTAATGTCGTTAAGAACCGTGTGGTAATAACTACCGGTGTTACGATCTCAATACAGAATACAGCGTACCGAAATTAAAAACTATCGACGATTCTCATTCTCTTTCCTTGGTTGCAATCCCCCCCCCATGTCTTCTTCTGACCTTCAGGGGAGCAGACACAGGAGTGAACCACGGGAGAGGTTTTATACCATTGGACCTAAACTTGTTACATTCTATCGTGATTTTATCATCTTTTGATTCATATGACTACAGAATATAATAAGTGGTTATCTAAAATGACCTTACATTATATGATTGAATCTCTTCTTCCCTCCCTCAGAAACATGGGTCATGACGAGTGTGTGTCTTGAAACCACTTGAAAAAAAAAATTTCTTTAGACCATGTTTTATATTTCTATGTGATCGATCAATTAATCAAACAAAATGTAATGTTGAGGTATGAATCAGTGAACAATAAACAGATTTTCTCAAAGCAATCAGAAACATTGATCATGAGTGCGTCTCTAGAAATTATATGACACTGTTCAATTAATCTCTTCTTCATAACTTTCCTCTTGAAACCACTTGAAAGATAAATGTTTTGTACTACAGTATGTTTTATCAATTAAACATAATGTGACTGTTTTGTATCAACTTGTTGAAATTAAACAGAATCACGAGTCTTAATGGTAAGTGACCATGTGTAATCAGAGAAGCCTGTATCTCAGGCTTTCCCAAACTTTGGGTAAGTGGGGTCTCCTAATATTAAAATGGGATCCCTTGAAAAATTCCTTATCGAACCAGAATGCTTCACTGTAATATTTACAGTATATGGTCATTATTTTGACATGAAAATAAAACCTTCACAGTGGCTTCTGTGCAGTCAAAAACCTGTTGGTTGTATTTTTTTTTTTCATGTAAAAATAATGACCATATAAATAGGGGACCATATATCAAGGGACCTCCTATTTTCATACCGGGAGTCCCGACCCAAAGTTTGGGAAAGCCTGCATTAAAGCTCCAATTAGTGATACAAATGTAATCAGATGGGTAGCCCCACCACCAAAAACAACAAATGGAGATCTTGATAACACAACAGAGAATGAGCTTTTAAATTGTACTTGCTGTATTTTGTGGCTGAAAAAGGTCGGTTTATATATGGTAGGCTAACGTTCATAAACAGACCTGTATCTTGATTTACAATAGTTCCTAGAAAGTTCCTAAAAGTTTATTTTCTATCTAAGAATATGTGTGAGTATACAGTCCCCACGTTGATATGGGGGGGGGATCTGGATTGAGGCTTTAACCTATGTTAACCTTCGGTTAGCTAAGGCTCAAGCTGTCATGGCAGAGCCACTGCATCCATGTCAAGGAGTTTTGGTCTATGTTGTTGCCTTCTCCCTTTGGTTATACTACATGAGATGAGTGTGGTTTATGGCTCCAGAATGCTTCTTTACCATAGAACTAAAGTTCTCTCTTTTAACTAGCCTATCTCAATTTTCTTCGATTTTCTCTCTGCCTCAGCTGCACAGTTGATAGCCATTGCCAGAAATGCATAAAATGTCATCTTATCCATATAAAAACAATATTTAGCATGGCTTATTTAACCTCCTATACACTGCTCTTCCTGTTCCAGGGGCAGTATTTGACTTCCTCAATCTACTGTCTGTTCATGTTTGGTTAGTTGGTTTTGCATTGCTCATTCTCTCTTATCACTGTCCATGTGTAGTCTGTAATACATGTAAATCTTAGCCTAGGACTGAGATCTTATTTACAGTATGTATCTATTTTTACTTTAATTACTTTTTTGTTACACCATCATATGAATGGGTATTTGTGTGGTATCTGTGTGATGAGAGACCAGGGGAACTCATGCCTTCCTCCTGTATGTTTGGAATCCCAATTTTCATTCCATGTTGGGGGGTTGCTGTGTGCAAAATGATGGTTGATATATATGAGAACATGTGTTGATATGTGAGAAATATGTAACAAAAATGTAATACATTGGTGTTTTTATTACTGTATCTTGTAAACAAGTCACAGAGGAACACATATCGTGCTTTTCTGGTGTTTTATCTACTCTAACACTGTACAGAAATTAGCCATTTTCTTTCAAAAGTGGTTTCCAATGGTTACAGCAGCCATGTTGGAGGAAAGATAACTATTCAAACATTTTGTGCTAAGCCTCTATTGCCTGGAAGTAGGCTATAAACCTGCAGAAAATGAATAAGACCTATGTTTCGTCTTGGGCTAACACTCTGTGCAATGCTTCAGTGGTTATATTGTTTGTTTAAATTACCTGTTATAAGCCTGTATGAGCATAGCTGCTGCTGAAGAAAAGAAGATAGGTCACTTTTCTGATCGATTTGCCAATAGCCAATTAAAATAGCTTATGGCTATGAAGGGGGCGGAGTATCAATACGCTACTGACGTTTCTACTCCTTTCAGAGTTAAGTTAACTTCACTGTGCGAACGGTACCGACTAAACTTCAACATGTCAAATAACAACGCATGCAGCACCCTGGTCATTGCTCAAAGGGTCGTGAAGCAGCTCCGAGTAGAGGCTAGTGTTAGGAGAATTAAGGTAAGCTTTATGCTACAATCTACAACGCACCCCTGAATATTGACAAACATGAGACGGATGAGCAAACTGGGGCAGCAACATACTTGAATGGCATACTTGAATGTGACATTTTAATGTCACATATATAGCCAAGGTTAATCTTTGTTAATAGTTCGCTCGTTCCTCCGAACTGAAAGTTCAGCAAATTCCTTACGTGTTTAGTTGTAATTTTATACTGAAAATTGTGCTAGGAGTAGGCTATGAATCTTCCTTTAGTTACCCAGATATTGTGGGGAAACATATTATAATATTCTAGTAAAATGCCCATGTGAAAATAAACGACTCCCATAAGTACAATAGGCCTACAAGATCCTCGATAATTACTTATTCCCTTTCAACCATTGTCTCCTAAAGCAAACGGATCATTTCCTGTCCAGCTACATTCTTTTGCTGGCAACCCGTTTTTTATTTATCTTTTTCATTGGAAGCGGAGGCTGTGGCGTTGCTTGCAAATTATATTCAAAACACTTACCAATAAAGTGTGTGTATGAGAGAGAGAGAGAGAGAGAGAGAGAGAGAGAGAGAGAGAGAGAGAGGGAGAGAGAGAGTACAAATCAGTAACTATTGCCTGGCTCTGCAGGTGTCCCAGGCTGCTGTTGAGTTGAGGGACTACTGCCTGGAAAACACTCACAAGGACCCTCTCCTGGTGGGCGTCCCATCCAGTGACAATCCCTTCAGACCCCCCAAGTCCTGTTCACTGTTCTGAGGTACACTTCTCTTTTGGCTTCCCCAGTAAGATTTACCAACAGGATTCCTATGTTCATGGAAAACCTGGAAAAATCATGGAATTGGAAAACTGTTGCTTTCCAGGCCTGGAAAAGTAATGGAACATTTGACAATTAAATAATAATAATAAAAACAAAAACATTAACGTCAAGCATGGCTACTTTGAAGAAATGATAACCTACATAGCAAACTTCCTGACAACATAAGTTCTAAATAGTAGTTATCGCTTGTCAAAACAAGACTTTACTACATTCAGAGAGCTGTATCGCTACACACCCCTAGCATACACTCATTCTACAATCAAAATAAAACATTTTTCTTTATCTAATTTTTCAGAGCTGAAAGCAACAGGGCGGAGTCCTGATGTCCATTCTTTAATGGCATTCTTCCTCACTTCTGATATCACTGTAGATCTACCAACAGTTCCACTGGAATGATGGGACATGGGGTTGATGGGTTGGGAGGAACTGATGCATTTGTTTGGTAGCCATAGGCAGCTCCCCCTAGGATGGCTATAACACACCCAAGAAACTTCTGTAGTTGTTTTAGATTATATACACATATACCTCGAAGATGTGTCTTGCTTCATGTATCGAGCACCTCCATAGCACCAGCAAGAAAAAGGTCTATGGAGCCGCCACTGTTGCCAACACAAATGGCATCATCACTCCTATTTATTACATTCTAAGCAGTGCCATATTGTTCTTGGTTTACCCAATACTCAAAACGTAGGGATTTCAGGCTGTGTAGTTGTCTACTGAAAGTTCTCAAATTGTTGGAGAAAGAATCTAAACACTATTCCTAGTATTCTCATGATGTGTCATCATGCCTTTCCTACCAGTATGGTGCAGTGCCATAAACACGGCTCTTTGACTGTGGTTGTCATCTGCTGAATATCACCTGTTATTTGATAACAGTCGCCCGGTTTGCCTACCAAGACGTCTGCGATGATGATACAGTGGAATAATATGGATTTCAAACCAGGTGCTATTCAGGATAAGGACTTGCTGTAAACTACTATCTATACACTGTATTTCCCATCATTTTAATGTACAGTGTACACTCATGGCATGCAGTGTCATTGTCGACACAGAGGTACTGATACGTTTGAATGATTTTTGAACACTTAAGTATCCAGGTTATCCCTGGATGTAGTAATAGTATGATGAACACTCTTCCCAGGTAGAACATCAGATGATAGGGAGCCATCAGTCCTAACGAAGTGCAGAACACTACCTTATGCCATCTCACGTCGTTACTGTATATTCAATTTGTTTCTCCTTTTATCCCATATGTTTTTATGTAGTATATTTATTGGACTGACTGTGCATCCCACTGAGGAAATAGTTTTGTTACAGTGCCTTCAGGTTCTCCTCTGAAACATCATATTTACTGTATGCAGGAGTTGGCACCATAGAATTATATAGAAAGCACATGAACGCCCCCTCGAAATCTTAATAACGATGGTACCCGAGTTTACGAGCTGTGACGTTTCATGACAGGGAAAATGGCAAAGCGCATTGCAGTTCATGGTAATAAAATATTTCATTATTATATTATAGAATCTTTATATGGTTTCTTTTATTTTAGTTATATGTTTAAAGGTATAATCCGTAACGCCGTCAAAAAGCGACCTCTAGGCAAAAGAGCCCCGCTTGGTATTGTGCTTTGTTGACTTTTGTTTTGGTCTGACATGTGGGTTGGAGTTTAGTAACTTATTATACTGTGAATTTATCCAGACCTCTCTTGGTAGAGCCCAAGGTGTGGCCAGCAGTAGCAACCCCTCCCCAATACCCTCTGAAATCCAGTCCACACATCAGACAAAAACAAAAACTGTAAACAAAGCGCAGTACCACGTTGTCATCTTTTGTCTAGAGGTCGCTGTTTGACGACATTACAGATTCTACCTTTAATATAGTAAACATTACCCACAGAAAAAAGAGCTTTCTCACATCTCGTATGTTCTGTTGCTATGGTTACCCAATATTTCCGACCAGAGCACTTGGAACGCCAATCAAGTCATAAGTACGTCTTCCGACGTGGGAAGGAGGAGCTTCCCAGATGCACTTGAAGGCACGATTATACTATTTGATATTCTGTTGCTGACAAAAAAAAAGTTTCAAATGTCAACAGCCTAAAAACAATATTTATATTCATGCAATGGCACATGGTAAAGAGGGCAATGTACTTGAGTGAAATGAAGGTTGACCTGAGCTCACTGTCATACAGCAAATGTTTGCATATATTTTTTGTTGTTAAAATTCCCTGAATTAAGACTTTATTTGTTACATTCTCTAATTTTAACATTGTAATAGTTGTATTTATTTATTTTAAAGAAATCTGTCTTAAACTGAGGTTTTCTTTAAAGGGGGACATATTATGTATCTTTTCAACAATTTTATATGACTTCCTTGAATCTGTGAAACACGTTTTGTAATGGGTTTTTTTTGCAAAGAAACTAGTTGAAATTTTATTTTAATTATTTATTTTGCAGCACCTATTGCTTTCCTTGTATTGTTTTTGGTGGGTGTTGCAATAATTTTAATATTTAATAAAAATAATTTATTTTTTTAATAAATTATTTCCTTCCCTCTCTGGCTACCCCACACCCAAGAGTATAAAACGTTTCAAACTGCACAGTACATTAGGTAGGCAGTGTTCCTGGCTCCAAAAAGCACAGCTAATTGATTAATTAAAGCTAATGTATTGCTTGTGTCCCCCTTGTGACATCACTACGAGCAATAATTCTGAACAGCTTGTTGATCTGAAGACTTCAAACCCTGGCCAAACAGCAAGGAGTATGTATGTCATTTTCACCAGCGCCTAAATGACATAAATGTCTGCCAAATCCATACAAAGACTAAGCAAAAAAACATTTTCCATAATATGTCCCCTTTAGACACCGTTAATTTGCCATAACTTCACTACATTTTCAAACATTAAATTACTTTTTCAAACGTGTGTGTTGCTTTAATCTTTTTTTATTTGTTGAATGCTTGAAGAAAACAGAATTCAGATTTATATAGTGAAGAGATATGCCAGATAATTAATATTTGCATAAGTTATATCCTACCAAGGCTAATAAATGTAGGCTAAGTCACCAGTCAGCCATCCAGTGGGAGAAGGGGGAACGGTGCATGCTCAGATTGCACTGGTGGAGTGTTTTTTGAATGGAAATGTGGCCAAATTGTAACTGCGCATGTGTTATACTCCAATGATGTGACAGAGTGACATCTCAATCCATTTACCCTCCTTGCCTCCTACCAGGAAGTAACTCAAAGAAGAAGGGGGGGGTCTCATCATGTGTACTCTAAAACTCAAAACTTTTAATGATTATGTGCTAAATATAAGTTGTCAACAATTTTCAAGATATTAACCTTAAATGTTTATATTCCTCAACCTTCCTCATTAATATAGATTACTCTAAAAGTAGTTTTCTCCTGATTTATGGTCCAACCATCTCCCAGCTGAGAAGCATGACATTGCCAGATCGAATGGCCTATCATGCCATTTACTTCCTGGCAAAGCTGCTTTGGAGGATGATTTTAAGCTGCTCCTTCTGTCTCCCATTTTATCGGGACAGTTGACAAAATGGTGTGGCATTTCTGGGTCGCGGAGGAGAGGAGGAGACTTTTATGGAGAAGTGGAGCACTCTCACTGGGTGCATATTCTCTTGGATTGACTGGGAGGACTGAAAAATGACATGAGGCACCTGGTCCATTGGAATTGGCTCTGGTAATTAGCTGAAATACCATCACCTGGGGAAAAAAGTGTTCATCTGTGTCAAGAGGTTTCCTTGCTCAGGTAAGACGGCAAACACATTAGAATTCCATTGATCTGATAGCATTTCTGCTTTATTTAAGACATTTCTCAAAGTAAAAAAAAAACACAATAGCCTACTGGACCTGCACTTATTGTGCAGACCCAAATTAAGCGCCACACAGCCACAGGATCGTGGCATGAAAATGCTGGTTCATTACTAATATTTAAATGTGGTGTCTAGATGGCATCAAGGCATGGACAGAGAAAGGCTGGCCCACGGACAAGAGGTCAGGAGTACACAGGTAAATGTGCACCTTTTTAACTGTGACATGCAAAGAAACATCTGTTTGGCTCTGGTAGAATAATCCGTTCCCTTTGTGCCATTCCCGTTTGTTCTTTTTTCACTCAGCGACCACTTCCTATCAACCTCTGCTTCTTATTCTATCCTCCCCTGACCTCTTTAAAGGTAGAATCCATCAAACAGTGACCTCTAGGCAAAAGAGCCTGTTTTGGAACAGCACTTTTTTTGTGGGTTGGAGCTGAGTGGGTATAGAGGAGGGGTTGCTATTGCTGGCCACACCTCAGGCTTTGTCAAGAGAGGTGTGGAGAAATTCACAGTATAATAAGTTGCTATATAGCTATAATATACTATGTATGTATATATGTGTATATATATATATACAGTGGGGAGAACAAGTATTTGATACACTGGCAATTTTGCAGGTTTTCCCATTTACAAAGAATGTAGAGGTCTGTAATTTTTATCATAGGTACACTTCAACTGTGAGAGACGGAATCTCAAACAAAATCCAGACATTCACATTGTATGATTTTTAAGTAATTAATTTGCATTTTATTGCATGAAATAAGTATTTGATACATCAGAAAAACAGATCTTAATATTTGGTACAGAAACCTTTGTTTGCAATTACAGAGATCAGACGTTTCCTGTAGTTCTTGACCAGGTTTGCACACACTGCAGCAGGGATTTTGGCCCACTCCTCCATACAGATCTTCTCCAGATCCTTCAGGTTTCGGGGCTGTCGCTGGGCAACACGGACTTTCAGCTCCCTCTAAAGATTTTCTATTGGGTTCAGGTCTGGAGACTGGCTAGGCCACTCCAGGA
>OMKL01139206.1:0-13492 GCA_900302295.1 Parasudis fraserbrunneri | reverse complement strand
TATATACTGTTAAACAAAACAAAAACACAATCCTGCTTGATACTTAAAGTCACATCAATGGGATTTTGCACAGCGCATTAAACATCGCATCTTCACTAGTAACATAAAGAACGTTTAGATCTCCATAACATTTAGATTTTGTCCAGGAATTTACTGGACCTAAACATACAGAGTCCCTCTGTATTCTGTGCATGGTCGGGCGATGTCACTGGTATTTGATACACATACATATTTGTTTATGTCTTTGCTGAGTGACACTTAATGTGTTTGCTCCACTACTATGCTTACATAAGGCTGCTACAAGCATAGCGTAAGGTTTGACATAACACCTTAGATGTTATGAACCCCCTGGGATGAACAACCCTAGAAGTCCGTTTTTAAATCTTTTGGATTTTGTATTTGCTGTTGTAGCATTGTATTGTATGAATATTGTATGAATGCGATGCATCACCCGAACCTCTCCGCTGTCTTAACTGTGAATCAACGTGCAACACGACAGCTTACCCCAACTTTAGATAATTAGGTTTGAAAAAACACAGTTCATTTGAAAACTTAAAACTGACTTTTATGGTTATTCGCAGGAGCCCTTCATTTGTTATTTAGAATGAAGTGATAATGTGTTTTGTTTTATTTTACTAGATGGCTTATGGAAAGGTTTCAGTTTGGAGCAGTTCCTTGCAAAGTCCAAGAGGATGATGTTTATGGCAGCTTTATGCATGCGTCACGATGGAGCGTTCACATAAAGTGTTTCTCTTACTTGTGTCTCTCAGTGTGAAAAACGTGTTGTCATTTTGTGTGTGTTTGTTTGTTTGTTTGTTTGTTTGTTTGTTTGTTTGTTTGTGTGTGTCTGCTTATGTTCTACATTATGTTGCATTGTCTCCATCATGTAGACTTCTTGAGAATAGTGCAATCCTGGATCAGTACGAACGAGCGTCAGTGAAATATGAAAATGCGGAGCGGAGATTTACACCAGCTTGATGCTGATGATGATGATGATGATGATGATGATGATGATGATGATGATGAAGGAACACTTTGGCGAAAAGGATACTTGAATACGTATTCACATGCAAATATGAAAGCAAAAGATACTAGATGGAAATACCATAGCCGGAATGCTGTGAGATGGCGATTGTCTTTGACCAGGAAAGTTTGGAAACTTGAATTTCAGTATAGGCTGCTCTCCCCTGATGTAGCCAATTGGCAGATTTCATAGCCTCACTGGAATGTTATCGACCTTTAGTTAACACTGACTACAGTGGTAACCTGAAAGTTATCACTGGACTTAACATTTTGGACCTCAGTTGGAGAAACGTCATTGTCATAAGGCCCAGCATTGATGACAAAAATTTAAATGATCAAACATCTTCGGTTTTGATTTTTGAGCATGCATTTATGGAATTTGTAGCGTATTATGATTTAGATATACATTTCTTAGTGCTTGCAGCTTTGTCAAATTTAGGGATGGTGTCTTTTATTAGCAACAATTGGAAATAAACTCAAATACTAACCCCATTCAAATGTAATACTTTTGGAATAACGCAAAAAATATTACTTTTTTGACTATACAAGATGCATACGACATGTGCATGCTTTTTTAACTCTAACCCACTAACACCAGAATCCAAAAGACATCCACTAACACGGATCACTTTGACTATTTCAAACGAAAAGGGATAAATCATAGTGATGTTAATCTAATATGAATTGATTGCATGATAAATAATAAATAATTGAAAGCTTAGCTACATTAATAGGCAAATGACAGTGCTATACTAATTTCAACATTCATTTTCACACAAAATTTCTTTGACAAGCATATTTATTTTTGACAAATGTTTTTTGACAAACATATTTACTTGGAGTCTGTCTCTTAACTCTTCTACTGTAGAAGCTTAAAATCTTTGTACTAAAACAGACTTTTATACTAAGGTTAACTGAAAGAAGGACAGTTTTTAAAGATGCGCAACATATCTTTCAGAGCTGGTTTTATTGATGCTTTGTAAAAATTACAAAATAAAGCGTAACCCCTTTTTCTTTGTTTTATCTAGTCATTTTAGTCAATGTTCCCTCAATATTTCAGTGTGTCCTTAAAGTACATAAAGTCATCTCTACCATATGTCACTATCATAAGATCTGTTATATGCCATCCTTTTTAGCCATTACTAAACTGTTATGGTGGGTTTGCCTTAAAAGCATAACTTGTTACGCTTAAAGGACCAAGCCACCCAAAAAATAAAGATGATTTATTTCGCCCATAATATCACTCATATCCCAAAAATATAAACTGTTAAGGGCTGGAATGTGTGATGTCAAGTGCTGAGTGAATGAAAATGAAAAAAAATGATCAAGTATTTAGTGAGTGATTAATAGTTTCTGGGAAAACATATGCACAGACGTTGATATATATATTTTTTTAATTTTCATAATTTCACTCAGCTGTATTTACTGTAATACTTCCTGGAATATGTGACATCCTAATGACATCACATGTTCCAACTCTTTTACTCAGTAACTCTGAAACCAATTTAATTTGTACAAAGACAATTTGTAGTTTTGCGATGTGTGTGAGATTAACGGGCATAATAAATCTGCTTTATTTTTTCAGTGGAGTGTTCCTTTAAGACAGGAAGTGACAGCTCTGGCTGAACAATAACACACCCACACTACACAGACAGTGCTACAACTAGCGAGTACCTTCAATACCAAGGAAAGGGAGAAATGTGAATCAGTTCTGCGCACACTTCCACAAACACAGTATGGGGCTAGACAGATACGGTATCTCAGTCAGCCGATAATATCAGCCGATATATTCGACTGTTACCGACATATAGGTGGCGCCGATAAAGCATCAGTAGAATTCCTCATAATAGAAAATGCAGAACCCTGAGGCGTGTTCCATGTTTTTGTTCTAACGGAACATGCCTATTTTCTATCTTTGATTGAAAGATGTATCTGTTCTTATCTTAAGCGTAAGGCTATTTGCTGTATTTGTGTGAGACAGATACCATTTTCTTGTTTGTTTGAGGTTAAAGCAATAAAAATGTTTTGCTAAAATAAAAAATATGCTTTTTGTTCAGTCTCATTCAATAACATAAATTACAAATATTTGCGGGGAAATGTCTATTATTCATACCGTTAAAAAAAAAACTTTATTGGAAGATATTGGTTATCAGAAATTTAAGCTCCCAAATATCGGCATCAGAGCCAAAAATCTCTTATCGGTCTAGCCCTAAAACACATACAGTCTGACAAATACTCATGCTTAGACATGAGCACAGCACAATGACTACACCATAGACTTTCTATTGAAGGACAACACAATGACTACACCATAGACTTTCTATTGGAGGACGACACAATGACTACACCATAGACTTTCCATTGGAGGATGACACAATGACTACACCATAGACTTTCTATTGGAGGACGACACAATGACTGCACCATAGACTTTCTATTGGAGGACGACACAATGACTGCACCATAGACTTTCTATTGGAGGACGACACAATGACTACACCATAGACTTTCTATTGGAGGACGACACAATGACTACACCATAGACTTTCTATTGGAGGACGACACAATGACTACACCATAGACTTTCTATTGGAGGACGACACAATGCTGCCCCTCTCTCTCCCCTCTCTGTCTCTCTCTCTCTCTCTTTCCATTTCTCTCCTACAGTATGTGCTCTCTCTCTCTCTCTCTCGCTCTCTCTCTCTCTCTCTAGCCTCCAGTCAATAAAAATGCGAAACAGTTTTAATTCACAAAGTATTATTTTATTTTTTTTAAATACTTTTTTTTTTTCTTTTCTTTTTTACTTTTTTACTTTACTTAATGAAATTGAGTTATTGTTAGTTAGTATACTTAGTCATCATAATGTGCTCATCTTGCTGTATTTTAATCTGTATACATGTACTGGTACATAATTTGCCTCCATTCTCTCTTATTCCTCTCTGTCTCCCTCACCTTCACACACACACAATCTCTCACAATATTTGTCTTTTTTACATACATACGTGTGTGCGTGTGCGTGTGTTTCTCTTACAGTATGGTCCAACATTAACATTAGCGTTTGCAATAATTATAAAAGAAACAATCCCTTCTTCCTTTCTTTCTTTCTCCTTCTTTCTGTTTGTCTTTCTTTCTTTCTGTCTGTCTTTATCTCTCACACTAACTGACTGGCGTGCACGCGTGCACTCACACACGCACGCACGCACGCACGCACACACACACACACACACACACACACACACACACACACACACACACACTCATCTGCCAGTATAGATGGAGGTAGACACCTCATTAATAAAGTAAGCCTGGAGCGATTCAATCACGATGAGGCCAGCAGGTAAATAGATGAGCAAACTATGGGGCCCCAGCTGGGACCGAAAGTAATAGTGTTTTTATTTCTCTGCAGATACATCAGACAGATGCAGCATCACTCCTCTGCATCTTGCCAAGTTTGACAGCTTACGGAACTTAACTGTTTCTCTCTCTCTCGTGCATCTTGAGCGAACTGTTGCAGTGACGGGGCAACTTTACCAGTGTAGAGTGTTGTTGTGAAGAGAAAAAAAATAAAAATAATAATAATAATAATAATGATGATGATGATGATAATAATAAAAAAGTAAGCTTTTTGGTGTATGCGTCAAGTTTTTTCTTGCTTTGGATTCCAGAGGTGCGGATCCCTTAACCCGTGCTCCACCCGGGGCTGGGATCAACAAGCCATTGGAACACTGAAACTGTTCTGAAACTGGGACTGAAACTCTTTTGAGAGATTAAAAAAAAAAAAAATCTATTTAAAAAATACCTTTAATGTACATTTTGTCCATGGAATGAAAACCAGATTCAGTCATTTTTTTTATTTCTTTTTATTTATTTATGTACTTATCACATTCTCATCAGAAATGTGAAAATGCATCTTATCAGCTGCCGAAATCCCATCGTAGCCTACTACATAGCCTATTCCTTGTTTTGTTGTTTTTGTTTTTACTTTGGAACTTCAGGTTGTTTTTATATCCAAAATAAACAGTTGCATAACGGACTGCTACCAAGACTAGAGAGAGGGTTGTACGAAGTAAAATTCTACTCCATACATGTGTCATCATCATTAGAGTTTATGACAGACAAACTGGTTGACATTTCTTCCCCGTATACACAGACATCGAAACATTACAGTGTTTCTATTTTATTTTATTTCCAAACACTCAGATGTTTTAAAATAATTTACTATAATTTATTTGATAACATAAAAAATGCTGGAAAGAATGTTTTCAATAAATGGATATTTACTGATTTCTCTTGTGTCCGTTATTTTACTCTGCTGATCAGTTCTGCTTTGTTCTACCCTCCGTCATGGGCCTTTTGTGTATTTCTATTGTAGCACAATCTGTACTGTTCTATTTTATTCTTTTCATTCTAAAACTCAATCTCCCATGATTCCATTAAAAACTCAGCGTATGATGACGACAAAATAAGGCGCCCAAGGAGCAAGCAGGACAAGTGGACACTGGGCAGGCTGGAGTGTCTTGTGCTGCACAGTATGTTCAAATTTGTTTTGGGCTTAAGTTTGAACTGTATTTTATACATTGATGTAGCTAAATATGTTACCTAGGTCGTATTTTATTATTTAATTAGTGCGGGTTAGGCGGTGAAGCTAATGCCAGCACACGTTACAGGTTTGCTGTAGCTACGTGACAGCAACCACATCAACTCAACTGAACTTGCAGGTCACAACGTCATAGGTCATAATAATGGCTTATTCTTTGATATTAAAAGCTGTGCACCGAAATTTGCAACTGACAACAACGCAATGTGCTATGCATGTATGCAAACGCTCACAGATCAGTTGGCTCATTCCTAAGCAGAGGACTATATCGACATTACCAAAACTAGTCTTCCTCAGAACAACTGTCGGTCATTCCTCTATCGTGGGCAGTTCGATCTGCGCTCAGAGACAGAGTATTTCCCTGGACACTACCCTTAGAAATAAAGGCAGCCATGAAGAGAGACGGGTTTCCAGGCACCAGGGTGGGACCCCGAGACCCTCAGCTACACAGAAAGGTAAGACGGCTAGTTAATAATGTCTATGATCTCTGGTTGTTTTTACTGTTCACCCTGACCACCACATCTTCCAAGCTCCCCCCTCAGGGAAGAGACTGTGGGCCATGATGTCTAAAACAAGAGACACAGGAACAGAGTTTTCCCCTCGAGCTGTGGCCCTCATTAACAACTGAACTAAAATCCCTTGACTGTCCAGTTTCCACCACACACCCTACAACTGCAACTCGCAACCTATACCTATTCTGTATATATAACGTTTGCATTACTTCATCCTCAAGTGGAAAAATTTGTATAAACTCTGTATATCCTGTAGAGCAAAGATATTCTTTCCGCCCCTCCAAATATTCTGTATATTATATTTATTACACTCCTATTACTGTGTACTCTGCACAGCAGACATGTCAGATTCTCTTTTTGACCCTTCGTCCGCTGAATTTGCACAATACCTCCAACACTTGTATATACTTTTAACATGTTTTAATATTTTTAACCTTCAGTTTATTCATTTTTTTATTTCTATATTTCTTTTTGAAATATTATTATAGATGTGTTGTTTTTGCCTTTGTGTGAGCAAGCACCGAGCCAGATTCCTTGTGTCTGCAACATACTTGTGCAATAAAAATGATTCTGATTATTTCTCTCTCTCTCTCTCTCTCTCTCGCTCTCTCGCTCTCTCGCTCTCTCTACCACAGTGAAGGAAGCTGGCAGAGACTTCACATACTTGATCGTTGTACTCATCGGACTTGGAGTGACAGGTCGCTGCATTATCAAAATGTTAGACATTGCCGTTATGAACATGGAGACTTATCTAGCCCTAGAATGTCTGATATTCCATACATTGCATGCATTCCATATACCAGCCATAGAATGCTCAATGCAATTCCTTGGAGGGATTCATCCTCTTGGCATTCTGATTTGTCACACTCTGTGGGTTGGCTACTCAATAATTTATTGCCGCGACTTGGGGTCAGCTCTCATCATATACTCTCAAATTCCTTTGAAGGTTTTGCCCGAAAACATGTATTTAATAAAATATCTTAACTTTTCCACAAGATTCACATGGAGAAGATTTCGTGAACGTGACACGGATAGCAATCACAGCAGCACGAATCACTTTTCACGTTTGTGATCTTTAGAAGACAATTGAAGCTACATTCTCATCAAGGTAATTCAGCACAGTTTATCTGCATATATTGTACTCAGGAACCAGCCACACAAATACCAGGTTCTCGGCAGTTTGTGGTTCTCCCTTAGATAAACTACATATCTTACATGTCTACTGTATGGTTTCTCCCTCTGTCCTTCCAACCTCTGACTTTGAATGGAACATGGCATCAGTATAGTTGCCCCCAGATGTCACTCCTAATCTACCCCACAATTCAAAGCATTTCACACATCTTCTTTTGCTGTTAGCTAGCGCTATTGCTAACATTAGTTACCAACAATTAGAGCTGATGTCCACCACCAAATGTACCAGCGAATGCTATCTACTGTTAATGAAAGACCATATTTGATTAACACTAACTGATGAGCGTTAGCTGTAACATTTGGTAGCTGACATAGCAGCTCTAACATTTGGTAGCAAATGTTAGAACTAATGCTTGCGAACAACTGAAGAGGATGCTAGACACTGTGGGATAGATGGACAATTTTTAATGCCGTCAAACATGGGGGCAGCCATACTTAGTCCCCAGTTGCCCCACACCATATTTGTGATTAAGAGGCGATGTGCTGCTGTGAATACTATCCGCGTTAACGTTGAGATATTTTATGAAATATATGTTTTCTGGCAAAACCTCCAATGGATATTCAGAGTATATGACAAAAGCTGACCCCAAGTCACAGCAATGAATTTGTGAGTGGTACACAGAGTGCAACAAATTAGAACTGCATTGAGTGTTCTATGTCTGGTATATGGAAAACATGCAACATATGGAATATCAGACATTCTAGAGCCTTAACATGCTAGTTTGCCTTTCTGTCTCACTGTCTGTCTCTCTCTCTTTCTTTCTTTCTTTCTCTCTCTCTCTCTCTCACTCTCTCTCTCTGTCACTGACTCACTCACACACGTACTCTCTCTTTCTCTTTCAGGGGGGCTCCTGTATGTGGTATTCCAGGAGCTGTTCTCCTCATCAAGTCCAAACAAAGTCTATGGGAAGGCTTTTGATAAAGTCAGGTTAAACCCAGAGGTAAGCAAGTCAACTCATGAGGCCATAGCAACCTGCCTTTCCAGTTTAACAAATTATATTTTAACATGTTTTCAGCTCCTCCAGTTGAATTTTTTATTTTATTTTATTTTTCCAGAAATTAACGAGTCTTGCACTGTATTTCAAATTATAGGTGATTGGCGCATTTGGGGAGCCAATCAAATGTTATGGTGAGACGACCCGTCGAGGAAGGAGGCAGCAAGTCAGGTTAGAAAGTCATAAATGTGTCAGTTTGACAAGCCGTGGTAGTCAGGGGATAATAACACAGCATGCGTAGAACTAGAACAAAGTAGATTGGTGTCATGCAGTGATGACATTGTCTATGCTTTTATTTTCACCGTAGCCATTTGGAGTTCCTGAAGGATGGAGTGAAGCACATGAGACTGAAGTTTTACATCGAGGGCTCAGAGCCAGGCCTTAAAGGGACTGTTCATTCAGAATCCAAAGAGGTAATTACTTTGTTTAATCTTTAACCATTTGTTGGATAGAAATGTCATACTTATAGGTACACTGTAAGATTTCCAACTGTTTCGAATGAGGACCGTGTGGACTCGACAACATATAATCATAGTCTGTCTAAAGAGAAGTCTGTTCACTCTGCCACTGTCTTGATAACTGGGACTAACAAGACCTGACCCCTATCTCTTTGAATGGGGAGTCATCAATATTTAAGAATCTGTCATACATTTTATTCTTCTTTCATATTTGAAGTCACTGGTATATTGCTGACAACACAGAATGGTTAATTTGGCCAAAAAGGACAATTTTGTGATAGAAAAATGCCTTTTTCCACTTAGACCAGCTTCTATGCATGCGCCACCTGCCACAGAGTCCTTAGTTACCATGGCAACCACTCACTGCTCGATTCCCAGCCTTTTAGCAGAGATCGTGATTAATTTTAAACATCTTTAAAGTCAGATTTAACCTCAAGATTAAGTAGATTATAGTTTTACTCAGTATGAAATCACATCACATTTAATCATTTTATCTGAATATATTTGTTTTGTAGCAAGTAGTTTCTTTGTTGCCACCATCTTTATTGTTATGGATTTTGCCATTCAAGACTGCCACAGTGCTTTGTCTCCTCATTATATAGTCTTCTGGTATAATTACATGGAATAAGCATGTAATGTAATGGCTGAGACTACATGGTCCTTGTTACAGTTCCAGTAATGAGAAAACAGTGTAGTCTCAACCATTAGATCACATGCTTATTCCACATATTTGTATGTGGTTGAGTTGTGAGTGAAATCTCACCTTTTTAAATCTAGTAAGATTCAGTAAATAAAAGTCCACTTTCATATGTATTAACACTAGCTACTCACTTATACTTGTTAATATTGATAGTTTATAAATGCTTTATATGGTTTGGTTAATATGTGGTCCTATGTGGCTCAGTGTGTAGAGCATGGTACTAACACTGCCAGGGTTGGGGGGTTAGATTCCCACTGAGGTCACTTATGCCAAAAATGTATGCACTACTATAAGACAGATAAAAGTGTCCCACAAATTGCATATATGGTTATCCTAGGGCACGTTCACACCTAAGTGTGTTTTGAAATCGTCCGACTCAGAGGAGAAATAGTAATAAATGATACGGTTCAGCATTTGTGTTGGGAAAACTATTTTCTTAGAATCTCATTTAGAGTTATTTGTTTTTATAGGTGTTAATGTTTTTTTTTTTCTTGTTTTGAAAAAGCCTGGCGCAAGCCAAAGTAAAAAAAAAAAAAAAAAAAGAATGTCCATGTCGACTGCCATAATAGACGATAAAGTTTTCTCGAATCTTGAATCTTGTTCCCGTCTGTCATTCCCAGAATCCTGAAACTGGGAAGTATGAGTTCCGGTACATATTCGTGGATGTGGACACGTACCCAAGAAGGACCATCGTCATAGAGGACAACAGATAAGATGGACACATAACAGACTGAACCAGTCTGAAGCCATCCTACTGCTTCGCTGACATGACGATGTCTCGGCTAGGTTTGTTATAGATCATCTGTTTGTGACAGATGGGTTACAGCGCGTTATTGTCGAGTGGTTCCGTGCACGTTGTTGGAAGTGTATAATTTGTCCGTTGATTTCTAAAAGGTGGGCTTGATGGTGGGATAGTTATATCGTTATGATTGTAATTTTACTACTAGAGTCAGAGATGTTAAATTGCTGCACTGTGGACGGTCTGCTTAAAGATCCGGGGGAATGGCATCACGGGCTTCCACATTCGGGTGGGACAGGGAGTCGATTTGATTGACACCCTAACGTACCCGTGTGGTGGGTATCGGTGGGGTCGGGTGCTCAAAATCTAAATGTATTGGTCACATGTTTTGGTGTTTGCCCTCAAGGGCAGAGTGACGCAACTCTCGAATTAGGTACTTTTTTTTTTCCAGCAAGGGAAAACCATGGGTTTATTTCGATGAAAAAAAAATAAAAAAGGAAATTGTTTTTGTGTTAATTTTTTGGGACATAGTGATAAATGGATGAGAATGTGGTGGAGACAAAAGGAGTCAAATGGAGGGAAAACATTTTTAATTTCATGGGCTCTTTAAAGTATTTGCAATGTATTATTTAAGATTATATTGATTAGAGCTTATGCAAAGTGTGGTGGGTTTTGCTGGAAATAATGGCAGATTGTCATGTTGTGTCAGATCTTTTTGATTTGTGTTACTGTTGCAAAATCCACTCAGTCAACCTGATACCTTCTTATGAATTATGATGTGGTTTGTGTTAAACTGACAATGGGGGGGGGGTAACTGAAGCAGTGAAAAGCTTGTTTTTCAACCAAAACATCTGTTTTTGTATCGAACATATTCAGTGTTAACCTGCTTTGCCATAGTGCACACCCTGTGTGTAAATCCAGGCATAAATTGTTTCTGTGTTGTGTATGATAATTTAATGATCAAATATGTGACTCAGGTTCACTACTGCAGTAAAAAGATGTCTCTGTTTTGTCCATCATCCCCGCTGAGCAGAATCTTCAAATTGTAATAAATACATGAATAAAATGAAAATATTTTGTTCTCTGTAAGTTTGACAAGCAGAATATAAGATGCAACAGTTACGTTCTGAGTCATCATCATCGTGGGTGTTGCAAGTCGACCCATTGTACAAACTGGCTTCACTCACTCAGGGTTTTTTTTCCCATTATTTTGAATAGTCATGTTTGAAAACTGGAGGATGCATAATTTCTGCGCCAACCCGACATTATTGTAGGACAGATTGCGATGTAGTATGTTGCTCACTAGATGGAGACAAAGACTATTGTGTCAGTAAGTTCAGTTGGCTTGCACCAAAGAAGCTCTTGTTTATTTCTCTATTTTCTCAGTATTTTGTTTACAGTTTATTATTATTCGTGTATGTCACAAACTTTATTAGTGATTATTATTATTATTATTATTATTATTATTATTATTATTGTTATTGCTTTTGTGACAATCACAACCCTTTCTACTTACATTGCTTCGTCTTTGGTGGCCCTTGGCCATATTCAGGCCAGGAGACATAATGTTAACACTAGCATCGTTAGAGAAATGTGTGGCCTTGATAGACAATTTAAATATTGCGAAATTGCTCGGGGGGTTATTATGTTATATCTAATGGATAAATGCACTTACATTTCAATAAGTTATGCTTATTACGAGCTCCGCCCCATTTCAAGGTGGCGTCATCACGGTGGGAAATGAACGTGAAGCGGAGAGACTACACTTTAGTGGGGCACTTTCTTTGGCAGCATGCTAGGCGAGTTGGCTAAAATATTCACGAACTGAACATTGTAACGCTAGTTAATTTGTAGCTTGTTGTCAGTGTTTTCCTTTAGTACGGTAGCCTATCAGTATCGAATAGCTATTCGTAAATTGTATGTATTTTTCAGCTTGCTATTTGGCCTCAGCGGTGTGACGAGAGAGAGGAGCGTGAGGGTGTTGTGCTGTTGTTGTTGTGGCCTAAGCTTAGCTAGCTAACTTTAGCTCTCTGGCTAGCAAAAGCTGACGACTGTAGTTCTGCCACCTAAACAGGCCTGAAAGAAAAAGGCAATGTCTCACCTGGTAAGCTAACCTGGAGGACGTACTCGGCTAGTTGCCACAGTAAGTGAGCTATTCCGTTCGCTCTTGGCTGTTTAGGCTAACTTAGTTAACAGTAACGTTTGCTATTGTGAAATGTAAGTTATTGTGTTGCTTGTACAGGAGTGAGTGGATGCTGGCTCTATGAAAGTGAAGTGATATCAGTTTATATTTAACATGAACTTGGGCTTACGGATACTTGGCTAATGCTAGCTGATATTAGGAAGTAATTGCCAATAAGTCATTTAATTGCTAGGATTTTTTGTTTAGTTTTTCAGGTCAAAGATATGTTATATGTTTCTTCATTATGAGTCTCTGCCTATAATAGAACTCTGGTCTCTGCACCCAGTGATTGGCATCTTACAAACATGGAGTTGTACTGGTACATGTAAGTATTGTAACATTGATTTTTTTACATAAACATATCTCTCTAAACCGAACACAGTGGACTACTGTAGACCTGCTATCTTTAACGTCCTCTCTGTTTCTCTCTGCCGCCCCCCTTCCAACAGAGTGGTCATCATATTCATCATCATCAAGATATTCTTCTACGTGTGCTGGTACCGCTCAAGGCAGAGACAGTTGGCAGCTTACCTGAGCAACCCACGCAATGCTCAAATAGTCATCGTTGGTGGGAGGGCCTACCTACACCAAATGTGTGAGAGACAGAATGTAAGTGTCTCACACACACACACACACACTGCTGCTTTGGTCAATAAGGGGAGATAGAATGCGGGGCTTCAACACACACTTCTCTCTTTAACAGTCGGCGTTGGTTTTGTATGTCCCGAGACATGTCTCTAATCGTCCCTGACCGAAGTGAAATACAGGGCTGCACCTCGACTGAGGAAATACGTGATCAGCTAATAGTAATAGGATTTGTTGACTAATGGATTAGTCAGAGTTGTTGATCGATGTAATCGCCTAATCTGTAGAATTGTGTTGTCCACATGCAGTCGTGCAAAAGGTCCTCTTTAAATCTTAGTGCTTACCTGAGATACGCTTGTCATTTCTTCAGAATAGGACTCATTTAGCATGGAAAAAAGCATATAACTGATTAACAAAGTTGTTCGGCTAAGACCAAATCAACCTATCGCTTGGACATTCAAACAAGAGGTGATAGCCGTAGTTAAATATAAACATGACTGGATTTTTTAT
>OMKL01139201.1:0-13480 GCA_900302295.1 Parasudis fraserbrunneri | reverse complement strand
AGTGAGGGGAGAGCGACTACTCGTGAACCCGCCCCGATTTGCCCTGGTGGTGCCGGGATTCAAACCCCCACTTTTCAGTCAAAAATCTGCATCTCTAAACATCAGGCTTCCATCACCTCCAATTCGAGCACATTTTTAAAGAGGAAAATAGTCACACAATAATATTACAAAACTGAGAGAAGAGAGTGACTATTTCTGTTTTTATCTTTTTTTCCCTTTTTTTCAGTTGAAATGCACTTTTGTAACAAAAAATATTATAACCATCATCACACAATTTGAAATTGTACTTAGAGAGAAAGCTGTTACGTGCTGCATAGTAAGTTACTGAACTGAGGTCATAGCCTTAGTTTAAGTCTAGTTTTTGGATCCAGAAATGTTTATTTATTTATTTATTCATTTATTTATTTATTTATTCATTCATTCATTCATTCATTCATTCATTCATTCATTCATTCATTCATTCAGCATCAGAATCAGCTTTATTGCCAAGTAGGACATACAAGGAATTTTGGCACAACATCTCCTCATGTACTCACACAGAATAAAAGAAGGAGAAAAAAACAGAGCAAAAAAAGAACAGAAAAGAACAAAACAAAGAATATACATTTACACTGAATACTATATTATAGGTATAATCTGAGCTACTATAATCTAATAATAAAATCTAATCTAAGTTGCTACAGTTGACCAAGAGCCATCCTATGGCAGTAAACAGTTTACAGATAGTGCAAGAGGTGATGAAAATGTATTTATTTAGTAGCATTGTTCAGATGAAAAAAAAGATAAATCACTCCTGCAGTCTGACTTCAAAAAGAGTGAAGCCACCGATCACACAGGAACGAGGAAATAAAATGCAACTCACAGAATTCCGTAGTGTGCCCTCCAGCGGCCTTTAACTGCGACACTGAGGCCTGAAATAGCAGCCTTGAGTCCTGTGGCGTCCTTGTAGAACTCAACGGCCGGCTCCGGAAAATCACACTGGCTCACTGTAATGCTGGAGAGTGCGAGGAGAAGGTGTGTGGGTGTACTATATTCACACCATCATGTGTATTTCAATGGTAATCAGCATGGCCGGATTATGCCACTAGGTGGCAGCAGAGCGGGAAAGTGCTATTGGGACCCCCTGTCCCGTGGGGCACAGAGAAAATGAGGGGGGTCCGGGGGCATGCCCCCCCGGGAAGAAATGTTTTCCAAAAACAGCTCTGGAGTACTCATTCCAGAGCACTTTCAATTCCTTTGGATAAAGGATATCTGACAAAATTGGTGTTCCTGTACTTTAAATGTATGGACACATATTCCAGTTGAAATTAGTCAGATGATGCAATTAATCTACACACAAACCCGGGGCTCTTTGGGACTTTGATAGTCTGGGGCCCCTGATGGTCTGGGGCCCTGGGACATTTGCTCAGTATGCCCACTCGGTAATCCAGGTATGGTAATTAGTGCTGATAAGTGTAATTAGTGCTGATAAGTGTAATTAGTGCTGATATGTAATTAGTGCTTATAATTGGGCATGCTTGTCTATGTCCATAAAAAGGAGAGGGTAAACCATGATTCCACCACTCAGTATAGATCAAAGGTACTTAGTTTGGTATACTTTACCAACTACATGCTATCATGCTGCCCCTTTGGTAATGGAGATTCCCCTCTAAATGAGAGGTAGATGTATGGTTGTCCCAAGTGGGAGAGGGAGACCCAAAATATTATCTGAGCTGTTTCATACACACAATATGTGCAGATCCCACTTCTCACATGCTGCACTGTTGCTTCATCTCAAAGAGGAAATCCTGCAGCACAACTAACACAGGCTAGGCAGGAGAGCTATCACTATTGTGTTGTTTTTTTTTTTTTTACATGGTTCAGGTTTGTGGTAAATCGGGGAGGTATAGTGAATGAGGAGCCGGGCCAATCAGAATTGAGTATTCAGCCAAGTCATTGTATAGTATAGCTATGCAAACTAGCTAGCCATGGGTCCGACATGTCAGGCTGAGTATATACAGTATTTGTATTGTCCAGAGCATGGGCTCTTGCTTTTTGTCAGCCTGGGACCCATATTCAATAAATGCAGTCTCACCCTTGGGGCAGGACTGTGCGCAGGCATTTAGGCACCTAAAATCTTACCTAAAACCTAAAAACAAATCACTGAGATACCTTGCTGGGAATTCAGGTTTCATTTCAGTTAATACAGACGCTGTTGAATTGAGAGTGAAGCAACTTTCAACTTTGGTTCTTTTAAGGAAGTGGTCTAGAATAATTGTAACCTGAGTCACAATCCTGTTTGGCTACTAGGTGTCGAGTTTAACATGAACTGAATTAAAGAGGAACTTGAAAAGATGATGGCTAGGCTAACTTAAAGCAGCTACAAGGAGAATTTTCAACAAAACATTTAATGACAAAAATCATTGTCAAATTGGTTGTGATACCTTCGTATAATTACAGTAAACAAATGAGATAATTGCTGAAAGGCTTAGGTTGCCTTATTCTCATGATAAGACCACATTTCCCATAAACCTGTTGCTTCATGTTTTGCCCCTCCGCCCCACAGCGTGGGAAATGTTTTGGTGACTATAGGAGAAGCTGGGAAGCCTTGCTAACGGTGAACTAGAAGTTATTTTTGTTGATAAAGAAAGTTTTGTTTGGAAAGGCTTCCTGTGTGCCGTAATGCCTTGAGCAGAACTTCAACCTGAACAACACAATATCACTAGAACATAGAGGATATTGATGGACTTGTCGCGGTCACAGCAATTGCTTTTCAGTCTCATCAATCTCAACATGTTTCCTGCTAACGTATGGACATTGAATTTACGGTGATATATTGACGTAAAAAATCTTCCTAGTAGCATGTATATGTAAGACATATATCAATAAACGCTTGGGAAGGCATTCTCTGTATGGCAGGGAAAAGGGACAGGGGCTAAATGGGCCACCTTTGGCCCATATATCTGTTTCCATGCCTGCCACGGAGTCTAGAAAAAAAACATATACTAATACTCTTGCAACATCGGGATATGCCAGAAACAGGCCAGTGACCCATTTTGGGAACCGACCTTTTGTTTAAAGAAGCCATAGATCCCTGTTATCACAGATCACAGGAGATACTGTATGAATTGAAAGTGCAGCAACTTTCCACTCTGGCTGTTTTACAGAAGCGATCTACAACTTTAAAGCCCGTTTACCACGACTGGCGTTTGTCCAAACGGTAAATGGTAAATGGACTGCATTTATATAGAGCTTTTATCCAAAGCACTTTACAATTTATGCCTCACACTCACCCATTCACTCACACATTCACACACCGACAGCGGAGGCAACCATGCAAGGTGCCAACCTGCTCGTCGGGAGCAGTTAGGGGTTAAGTGTCTTGCTCAAGGACACTTCGACAGGCTGCCAGGAGGAGCCGGGAATTGAACTGGGAACCTTCAGATTACCAGATGACGGCTCTACCTCCTGAGCCACTGTCGCCCCGCCCCGACTGAGCCACTGTCGCCCAAATAAAAACGCTATTGGTAGGATTCAGGTAAAGCTAGTCACTCATCAATTACTGGGATCAATTTTATATTATGGACAACATGTCCCCTTAAATGATGAGCGGTATTATGCTACCCTGTGTCATAAATATTGATTTCATATTGATTTCAGACTCTACTGACTACTAGGTATCAATAAGACACTTCAATGTAAACTTAATTGATTGGGAATTTGAAAAGGAATCTTATAAGGGTGTGCTGTATACATTTCCTCCTCTCAGTTCTTTGGTACTATACACAAATGTCTGTACTTTCATTACTTTCCAAAAAGTACTTTGGAAGTAAGTTTACTTTCTCCCGTGGTCACGATATGAGTGCAGTCCTACTTGCTCAGTGTGTAGTCCACAGTTCCCAGGAAGCCAATTCTGAATCCACCGACGACATCTGGGATGTGCGTGGTCCCCAGCCTCTCCTGCAGCCATCCAGCCCCTACGTGCTTCCCTGGGAGGAACAGCACCACAGAACGGTCACTCTAGTGAACCGTGGTTCTCACACACTGGCTTGGGTATGAGATTTGATTTGTATTTTGATCTCTTTTAGCCCTACCGGGCTATTCTTCAAAAGAGGCCACAGCATTCAAACATTTATTACGGTAATACAGATGCCCCAAAACAGGTGTTACATACAAATACATTCCACACATTCACGCACATTGATGGCATAATGCACACAACACAACCTAGCCTGTATGAACTGTAATGCACCCATGATCCAAGCAGGGAGACTCAGGTGATATATTTTAAAAAACGGCCTGGCCTCAGTGGCTGTTTCAGTGCTGTTCCGACTGCCAACCGAACGGCTGGATAAAAATAACAAACACTGTGTCAAAAAGCAGAACATTTTGCAGAACCATATGACTGTGGGGGTGCTCTCTTAAAATAGCATTGAACTCACTGTTTCTAAGAGCACCTTTACACTTGTATCATTCTGCAAAATGTTCTGCTTTTCTATCTTATCCATAGCGCGTGTGCTTGGGTTAGATACTGTTGCAACATGTCTGATTCCTGAAAGTTTAAGCTTTTACTGATGTTGAATCCCCACTCAAAACGTCTCCCTATGGGAAAACGATTGGTGATTGGATTTCTTTTGAATGCAGCCACGAGATGGCGATGCTCACCACTTTCCCTTCTGCCCGTAGTGCTTATATTAGACAGGAAATGGACGCTGACCAGTGGGAATGGAGGGTCCCTGAACTATGGCCAGAATTAGTGAATGGGCTAATACATATAAAAACCAATATGCCACACTTACATACCATACCCAGCCATCCAATATTACAGTTACAATAAAAACATACCACATCATATGCCTAAAAATACAATAATAGGTATCCTCAATTCAAGGTTACCTTTTCCCTGAGAATGAGAAAATCTGATAAAAGTATGTTACAAACAAAATTCATCATCATCATCATTTTTATTATTATTACCTCCACCAGGCAACAAAACCTTTGAAAAACCTGTTTCCATCATTGTTGTCCATTCAAATAGATAATCAGTGGGCTATAAAGTTACACCTTTTGAACACAGGAGGGCGATAGCGTACTGAACAGTTTCGGTGGTCAGCCTCCGGTCAGAGACACGGAGGAGCTGTTCCGGTAATCAGCTCCATGGAGGCTGAGACATAGAGGAACCGAGACATGAAACGTCCTAGCTCCTTCCATCACCTGCTCTGGGAAAATAAGCAGACCTGGGACTATACTAAATGAATGGATACATCAATACTGTGCTGTCAGAACAGTCTTATGTTTGCAGGTTAAGTATTTAACGTGCGCTATCGGCTATCGGGCCACCGTCATCTTATCAACCAGGAAATGCTCGCATGAAGCCAGCGAAATGTAGCTCTATGCCTGAAACTCGTATTAGATGTTGATAAAAGTGATCTACGCACGAAAACAATTCGTTTTTCCGGCGAATCTGTTAGTTACAACAACACTGTGTAAGCTAGGGGGTCGATTTAGACAAGTCAGCAGGCGATCTCGAGAAAAAGAGTCTTTCCCACAACCACCCGGACAGCTTGTGAGCTCAGTCAAGCGAGCAGCGGCGGTATCATTTGGACTTCTGCTCAGGAATTTTCTAAATGAAAGTTATTTATTAGATAACATTCATTATTCACCTAACCTCTTTGGTAATGTTACGTAAGTATAAAGTTACACCTTTTGAACGCAAGAGGGCGATCCTGGTAATCAGATGCAGTGCTAGTATTGCATGGCTTTAGGTAGAAGTTTACATTCCAGTTGACAAAAATACTAGTTGATGCATTATCTGGCTATATTAGGATAGAATGAGTGGACAGGGGAAACTGAATTGATTGCTATGTTAATATTAACTCATGCTGCCTGGCGGAGATTTGTGCTCTACTGAGTGCTCACTTCTCTTCTAGTTATTATTACTATTATTATTTTTATTATTATTATTATTATTATCATGAATTCATTATATTTTTTGTTTTATAGTTTATAGTTCTCTTTCTTCCAGTGTGGCTGCCTGTAACCATTGGCAACCACTTTTAAAAGAAAATGCCTAGTTTCTGTGCAGTGGTAGATTAGGTAAAACACTGGAAAAGCATGATATTACTGTTCTACTGTGACTTGTTTACAAGATCCAGTAATAAAAAAACAAATTAATGTTTTTGTTTATATATGTCTTATATCAACACATAGCAACTGTTGTTTTGCACATAGCAAATTGTTGTCTCTTCCATTGCCATGTACAAAACAAAGGTTACTATGTTACAGGCAGCCATGTTTGAAGACAGGGAACTACACAAACATTCCTTGCAAGGCCTCTACTCCATTGCAGTGAGATCATCCCCATGAGGCAGATATTACTGGACTTATATTCTGATGGACTTATATTTGATACGGTTACACTACTTAATATTGTCTTACCATACTGGAGACCGTTGTTGGTCAAAACAAGCCGTATAGCAGGGTTCTCTCCATGGGTGTATGTCGTGAGGATCAGTGCTATTGTTAAAAATGATAACATTCTCCAGGGTTTCCTGTGGATGAAGAACAATTAAACATGAATTACCCTATATATTAACATATATGTCATTATATATTGTCATATATATGGCATGCTCAAAATAAAATTCCCCCCTGAATGTAGTTATCGTAAGAGACCATTAAAGATGCACTACGTACGGTAAGATGTTCCCATAATTTGAAATGAGGACCATGAAGATTTCAATTATCAGTGATTTGACTGAACCACAGACATTTTTTTCTATTTTTTACTGAACCTTTATTTAACCAGAATAAGCCTCACTGAGATTAAAAAATCTCTTTTTTTAAGAGCGCCCTGGCCAAGATAGGCAGCAGCGCATTTAACAGGGTCGCAGACAGACAACATAGAACAATGTACAGACAATAAAAATGTACAGATCATAAGGCTGAAATATAAAAAAAAAAAAATCACAGTCACAATTCATCATCTAGTCCAAGATTAAACAGGGTCAATCAGCTCAGTCAAAACAACGGCAACTAGATGTACTTGTCTCCGGTTCATTAAGAATGGATCTAAATGTTCCCAATGAGACCAGCTCCACAAGTTTTAAATCCCTCTAGATTCCAAGTAAGGCAACGCAAGGCACATTTTCATACTCAGTGGCAATTCAAAGTGCTTTATAAAATAGATTTTTTTTTTAAGAAAAAAAAGAAGAAAGAATCAAGACATGTTCACCGTTTTGACCCACGCACGTAGCTACCATTTCTACCTTCTTTCATGGTAGCTAGTTTCAACTACTTCTGAGTGCATTTCAATTGGATTTAAACCATTTTCAAAAAGGTTTCAATAGGTAAAATAACTCAGTATGGAAGTTTTAGCAGATGTTGAACGCAAACATTATTATTTACTCAATGCATTACAGCAACTAAAATGAAATGAGATGAATTATATTTACCAGGTGGACAGACAGCTCATGGTCATGAGGCTCCGGTCTGTGACTAAACGTTGCATGTTATATTTAGACTTAATTTCCTCTTCGTTGGAGAAGTGAAACTCACATGAACTAGTTAGAATCATATGACATTACGAAAACAGTATGTGGGTGTGCGTGCACGTTTACTTTGTACACACCTGTGTGTGCGTGCACGTTTGTGTGTGCGTGTGCGTGTGTGTGTGTGTGTGTGTGTGCGTGTGTGTGTGTGATGAAACAAGGACACACCGTGTCATAGATGAAAAGCATTCTCACATAGGGCGTGCATTAGGCTGGCGTTCAGTTCATACCGTGGTCTTGAGGTGGCTATCATTTGCAATCGTAAGTCAAAGCTCTGTAAACACAGCAGCAACACATAACTTCATTAGCGCTGCAAAATGACCCAGGTACCTTAAGTCCGTCTTTCGGGGGGATCGGAGATCTGCCACATCTTGAACTGCGTGCGGCACGGCCCAGTGGATTCAACCACAGCAAGTATCACTTCTACTTCCATTCAGTCATGCAGTAGAGAAGCGTGCCCTTCTTGGTGCCATAGTGACTCCTGGGGTCGTGACAAATATTATTTCTTAACGATATCTCTAGGTAATGTAATTGTTCTTACAATACAACTAATCTTTATTGTCGCCTAGCCTATAGGCACACGTTGTTGCATGTACGCCGAGGTCAGGGTTTTACCATTTCTGTAGTTTTTACTCCCTACATGTAGTCATCACAACTTTCTTTTTTTCTTCCTTCCTTCTTATTTCCTCCTTTCACACTGCCCCCCCTCTCTCTGTCACATACACACAGTATGCACACACTGTAGTCCACAGACACCATCCCTTGTCCTGATAGTCAGTGCTATTTATTACCCTCCTGTCTCCAGTGCAGGCCATGCAGGCCTATGTAGATGCAGGTTTGACCACGTTGGACATGGCTGACATCTACGGCCCAGCAGAGGACATATTTGGATAGTTTGACAGCCAGGTACACACATGCACATGCACACGCACACGCACACACACACACACACACACACACACACACACACACACACAGATTTGTCTTAGGTCTCCAAAGTGCCTTGTCTGGAAAAGTCTGTGATCACCAGTGCTCCCACTGCCTGGCTGCCTGTTAAAGCAGAAACTGAACAGAATATTTGCTTCTTGTTTGCCTCAGCAATTTTGTAAAAAGACTGCTAAATATCATGACTAAGACCTCTTCTGCGTTCTGCTATACCACATACATTTCAAATGAACAACCAAATAAGCACTTCTCTTCACCATCTTTCCCAAGTCATTGTCTATGGAGCAGCTTCAGACTTTATACCTGATGACATCACAAATTTGAGTTTTAGCACTCTGGATTTTGGATTTGGGTAAGAGTTGCCCATGTTCACTAATATTTTGGGATTGTTTATGACCATAGAAATAACATCTGAAATGTCTGAATGAAACAATACCCCTTTGTGCGAATAATGGCGATTATACGAACCCTCAGACTGCCCAGTTATTGATTTTCCTGTGGATATTTCAGAGCCAGTTGGTGGTTCGTTGTCTTCCCTGTGGACACAGCAGGTGTCAAATTTCAACACACACACACACACACACACACACACACACACACGCACACGCACGCATTCATGCACACAAATACACACATGTAGACATATATGCATGTCCCCACTCACTCAAATAAACACATACATGCTTTTTTGCTTACACGCATCCACGCACATACAAACATGCAGACGCACACTGTAACGAATGACTGAAAATACAGCCTAATTCCGACAGTATCTTATAGTTTACCTTTTAACAGTACTTTACTGTGAACAATGATGCATTCTGTGGGCCGTAATTAGGGACTTACTCAAAGAGGATACCGTACAATACTGATAATGATGATGCATCGTGGGAACGGTGTTGTTTGAGTTAACGGCAGAGAGGCCTGTATTTCATGCGGTCAACACTGAATGGTGAGGGGATTCTGGGCTTTGTTTTGCACGGATCATTCATCAGAACCCTGCAGTTTATCTACAAATTACACAGTAAGTTCGTATACATTTATTCTGTGACGCCACTTTTGCTTTATGTTCTTGGACATTGCATTTTTAAAATCAGTGGTGATGATTTCAGCAAATCAACAGTGATTCCTCTGCAAGCTAACTACTATCGGCACTCACATGGTGCTCTCATTGTGTGAGGAGTAACTGGACTTATTTTCATCAGATTCAGTGGTTGTTGATAGCAAGTTTTGCATTCCAGGAAACACACTCAACTTTGTCACCAGCTAGCCCTGTAAGCCCGGTTGATTAGCTGACTTTCGTGGGCTCAAGAGCGGTCGTTTTGTAAGCTAGTGGTATCATTTGAAACCAGACAACGTAAGGAATCCAGTAGCACTAAGCATTGGTACATAGCATGTCAAGAAGGAGGGTAAATAATGCCCAAAGTTAGGCTTAATTTTGGCAAGGGGGAAAAAATGGTATGGTCTTCCCTTTACAGTACTTTATGCTAACCACATGCAGTTTTGGGCCAGAACCATGCCTTTTTTTCATGCAGTGCAAATGTGTTATTTTTGCCTATTTTTAAAAAGGTGTATTTGCCTATTTCTGCATACGGAGGTCCCTAAACAGTCTTGGAATTGCATAAATTGGATGTGACTGGAAAGGTGTGATTCTTGTGAATCCAATGAGTCCAATTGTATTAATGTGTGATGATATTAGTCCCCATAGTAGCCATTTCATTGTAGTGACACTAGGGTTGCAAAGAGTCGGAAACTCTCTGCTTATAATAGTGAACTTATTTTGGGGGGAAATACACATAATAAGGCAATACTAGGTCTTGTGGCATGTTTTAGTTCAAATATCCCCATTTAATGGAAATTCAGTTGAATTGCAACTCTGAACTGTGCATTCAATACACACTGCATTCCTCCATCACATGTACAGGTAACTGCCGGCATCCAGAGACAGTCTATATAATGTGCAGACAGATCACTGTGGTAGTTTTGAATGGGGAAATCCGTAACATTAAAGATGGCGGCAACAACGAAAGTGCTTACTGCAAAATAAATATATTCTGAGAAAATAATTAAATGTAATATGATTTCATGTTTAGTAAAATTATAATTTTTATTGCATCTTGAGGTGAAATGTGAGTTTTAAAGATGTTTAAATTAGTAACGATCTCGGCCAAAAGGCTGGGAATCGCACAGTGAGTGGTTGCCATGGTAACTAAAGACTACTGGATGGCTGAAGTGAAAAATGTAACTTGTGTTTCTTAAACGTCTCTTGCAATGGAAAATGATTGAGTTCATGCAAAAGCTCTAAATAGTTTTTCTGTACTTCTGTTCATGAGAACATAAGCATGTCTTATCTTGCACTAAGGCTATATCTGTTGAAACTGTCAAACCACATACATCCTTTTTTTTTTTTTTTTTTTTTTTTTTAAATCAAGATCAGTGAAAAATACTTGTCTGAGAATGTTCTGCAAACACATGGCCTATGTGCATATGTAGTATGACCAAATTAGGATACGTTCACTGTCTGGGCAAAATGATAATGTTTTGCCACATATATTTCAAACCAATTATATAATTTTTAAGTTGTCTTTATTAATATTTGAGCAATAACATACATTTTCTTTTAAGTAGAGATGCCTTCTAAAATGACGGATGGCGACCATGAGCTCTTTCTCTCGTAAATACTCCGAAAGGATGTCGTCGTAGGTTTCATCCTCGTAAGCCTCGATCACGAATTATAGTATTATTTGCCAATCATCTTTTCAGGAACAAGCCTGTCTCCAAGAGGACAGGGAGAGTAGTCCAGAAGTCAGTCACAGTAAACCCCCATGTCTACCGAAGAACCTCGTTGACTTTGAGTGGATATAGGTCAGCGATCCCTCTCCTCTTCCTCTCTCTTTCTCTCACATTGAACATACAGGGTGTCTTGTGAACTTTGACCTGACGTCGCTGGATTAGATCTACATCGGATGGATAAGGTGGTATTACAGTACGTTACATGAATTCTGGAGTTCTCTATCCTTCAGGCACCTAACTGAATCAAGCCAAGGAAAGCAACAACGACCGGCCAGACGATGATCTCCAAGTCGCCCAGAAGGAATTTAACCCCATCAATCCCCCTCTTAATCAAGACTGTCCATACCCACCCGATCCCTGTCTCACCACAAATATTTCACCCACAGCGCACGTTTGAGAGGTAAAAAAAACGCTTATCTGTTATCCTCCAACTGGACAAGTAACATTAAACTTGGACTTGTAGACTGATAGTGTGGGAGAAACCAGTCTCTCCAAGCATCCCTTACTACCTGCTGATTCTGAAAGCTGAGTTTTAACTGCCTGTGTGTTTCTTGTTCACTGTCTTGCATTGGTCTGGATCAGAACAGCTCGAACGAAGGCTTGCTGTGTCCACAGAATTCCTCTTGGCCCTCCAAAGGGTTCAAGAGACAGTTGATTCAGTCATATTTGGAGAGTGATTATGGAAGGCATATTAGTACCAAAACAACTTGATATAAGACCTAAGGGTTAATGCCCATTCCACCATCCATGTTATTCGCCAGTCCTTGCCCCACCATTTCAAAAAGTGTAGCCATCCCTGCTCTAGATCAGTACTGAACACCTAGGACTGAGTAAGCAACAAGAGACCATGCTAATCATTAGTCTGTGCACATTAACATTTGGGAGGAAACAGACAAATTTGAAAAATAATGTGTGAGGCAATTTCATAACAAAGAACACTCAAGTCTTGCAGAGAGACATCCGATTCAGGTCCTATTTTGGCATGTTTAATCTTAAGGCAGTTTAAGGAGATCTCTCACACTTGGTCATAGAAACGGTGCAATTTGTTATGGAAAAATTAGTATGAACACTAATAATTTTTTTTGTTATCTCATTACAACATTGTTGCTAGCATTTACAGAGCAAACATTGTTCTGACACTTGGGAAAGGACAGTACAGCATTCATAGAGGGAAATTTGTTTTCTCTTTTGCCTGTCTCTTTCAGATCTCTCATTCTGTCATATACCTGTCTTTCTTATAGCTGTTATAAATATGTCACAACAATGTCAGTGTGTTAAATATACTTTGCTCGTTGAGAATGCTTATTTTCCTGCATACCTGAATTTTCCAACTGTATTAGGATTGGCAGTTTGTTTGTATCATCATAAAATTTTTCTGTTGATGCTGCCTTTAAATAAATGTTGGCAATTATGAATGTGTCGGTTACTTAATGTGCTGCATTGCCAAATGTTGTAAGGCCGTCTCTTGTCCAAGCCATTTCTATACTAGCAATTTTCAGGGGTTTTAATTTAGAAATGTAACATTTTTAAATCATTAACTTCCAGCAGTGCTATACTGTAAAGATCACATTCTACCTTAATTACATTTTACAGTAGTAAACTGTTTATGGAGATTACAGTCAGAACACAAAATAACAGTATAATGGCCACCAAACAGCGGACAGTATTATACTGTAAATATTATATTCTATACAGCACAGTACTGTAATATTTCTCACAATAATAAACTGTTGTTACAGTAGGTACACTGTAGAATATCACTATCATGCTGGCAAGTTGTTTACTGTAATTTAACAGGGAAATTTGTTACAGTGCACATGCGCACACACACACACACACACACACACAGAGGTCCCGTTGTGCATCAGATCTTGTGGTTAGGTCTTGATGTGTTGTGACAGTCTAATGGTATCGACCGTGCCCTCAACCATTCACCTGGAAGAATATCCTCAGAGAGCATGTTTCTAACTGAAACACTGCTCTCCTCTCCTCTCCTCTCCTCTCCTCTCCTCCTCTCCTCTCATCTCATCTCCTCTATTCTCCTCTCCTCTCTTCTCCCCTATTCCCATCTCCTCGCCTCTCCTCTGTTCTCCTCTCCTCTCCTCCCCTCTCCTCTCCTCTGTTCTCCTCTCCTCTCCTCTCCTCTCCTCTCCTCTCCTCTCCTCTCCTCTATTCCCCTCTCCTCTCCTCTATTCTCCTCTCCTCTTCTCTCC
>OMKL01139199.1:0-11475 GCA_900302295.1 Parasudis fraserbrunneri | reverse complement strand
TTTTTTTTTATACAGCTGAAATCCATGACCTTCCTTCTCCTTGTGTGTGAAAATACATATTATTAGCATTGCTTCTCCCAGTCAGGCCACTCATTCCAAAGGGATAAATGTCATTAAGCCCTCAAGCAATCTTTTCAGAATGTCTCAGCTGCGCCGAAGTGGAAAACTGCTCCATTTGCAGAGGGAAAGATTAATATCGCAATCATGCTGCATAAGCCTGGGACTGCAGTTTTTAAAGGGGCTCTGTGCCCAAATTATGAAGTTGTTTGTTTGTCTCGTCATCTTAAAGGAAGCCTAATCATGTTTCCTTTGTGTTTGTAAGCTGCTTTCTAGGAAATTGGGAGAAGTATAAAGTTGCATAAAGTTGCATGTCCGTTTAGAGTTGAAGCCCCAGTTTATTTGGCCATATAAACTTAAAGTATGTTGACATAGATTCCTGAAGAATTTGACTTGTACAGTATATGGAAAAAGAGCTTTTTGCAACTTTCATAACTTGTCATAACTCAAAATATTGGTCTGTTTTACTTTTACTTTATAAACATTGCATATGGAAACAAACCATTTACAGCCTGAAAAGTCATGTAAAACTCATGTTTCCAGTCACTTACTGCCAGTCAACGGTTCAGAAAGTCATTATGAGTCACAGGCGCTGGATTGTACCACGTAGTGGGGGACATGAAGGGGAAACTGTATATCATTATTATTATTATTATTATTTTTAATCATTCCAAAACCTTTGTATTACTCCTAAATTGTTGATTTATTAAATGTTTTTGTATGACGAGCAAACAGGCCAAAACACTGAGAAGCACATATAAATGTATGTTGGGCCTCTGCTGCGGCCTCGCTCTCCCCACCACCCCAGGTGTGCGCGGATGTCTCCCCACCACCCCAGGTGGAGCGTAGCCTGTTGGGCGCACCTCGCAAACTCGCTCAAATCTTGATGAGACCTTGTGTGCCTTGTCCTTGGTCGGGAATGAAAGAGGAGGGATTGAAGATAACACAGATATACATTTTAATCACAACCCGTACGTTTTCTTTTAACTCATCAGCGGGAAAGGCCAACTGTACGGAACATCGCTGTGTACGGAACACAGTTAGTCTACGTTACCTGGCTTAGACGTTCTCGCCAAAAAACATTTTCCATAATACCTGAGAGTGGAAGGACAAAAGGTCCCGGTGCCCCCCCTATTCTAGCGCCCTTGTTATGAGTGTAAACAAATCCCATCCCATATTTTGTGTACAGCGGTGGGGCTACACTTTTGATTACATTTGAATTACAGTGAGTCTTTAACAATCCCTTGTTCTGGTTTGGTTTATTTGTTTATTTGTTTGTTTGTTTGTTTGTTTGTTTCCTTTTGGGTTCAGTTTCCGATGGACAAAAGATGGGGAAGAGTTTGACCCGGCCAGTGACCCGGGGTTGCAAGTGTCCGAGAATTCCGGGTCATTTTCAGCCATCACCCCGGTGGGATTCAACCTGGTCCCCATGAAGCAGTACCAGGGAAAATACATCTGCTATGCCTCCAACGAGCTGGGAACAGCCGTCTCTAACGAGGTTGTGCTCAACACTGACCGTGAGTAACCAACTGACCAAGTGAGTGAAATCCTTCACTTAAATAAAAGTAGAAATACCCTTATAGAATAGTGGGCTACTCTGGTAAAAGCAAATGTTTGTTCAAAATTGAAATGAAATGTGCTTAAAGGTAGAATCTGTAATGCCACCAAACAGTGACCTCTAGGCAAAAGAGCCCCGACTGGTATTGCCTTTAGGTGTATTGTATGGAAATGTATTGTATGAATAGAATACAATTGCTGACATTATCTTATTATTACTACTATTGTTTTTTAAATTTTTTATTTATTTATTTATTTAAAAATAGATATTTTTGCATTGTCTTGTTTTGGTTATCTGTTGGTTCCCTTTTGTCTATATGGTTGTGTGGGTTTTAGATGTCTATTTGGATTTGCTGTAAAATGTTTATAGATCCTATTTGTATAGAGTGTAAAATTCAATTAAAAAAAATGTCAATAAAATAAAATAAGATAAAAAGAGGCCTTAAATTGGTCATCCGCAATATCTTAATATTTTTGGTGACATTTGACCAATTCCAGAAGCTGTATGACTTGTGAACAGTGAATGTAAAAGGAATGGTCAGTTCATTCAGTGCATATAATGATTAATGCACTCACACCTTTTTACATAACAGATCTCTTTTGATATAATTGTACATCATTAGCCTACTATGATTTAGCAGACATTTGTTTATGAAAATGTTTGTGATTATTATTTTAATAATTGATAGGCTTAATCAAAAAATGTGGGACACAATACACCCCTCTAATCTTAGACCTGTAAATTGGATTAACGTTGATTGTAAGGTATCAGTTAAGAAGTATTGCCTTAGAATTGTGTCCAATTATATGGAAAACATAATGGAGGCTAAAGGGAAAGTATCCAGTATAAGACAGCTATATAACACAGGTACTATCACAGATGCTATCAAGACTCTGTAGGAAGGGTGCACCTTGCTGCATTGTATAATGCACCATTATTCATCCTGGTGTAAAATCCTGTGTTTGGGTAATTGACCTATCTCAAACTCTGCCCTGTTTTCTTGATTCTTCAATCATAACTGTTGCTTTCCTTGGACAAAGCAACAGTTGTGATCGGAAGATCAAGGAAAGAGGGCGGAGCTTGAGATGGGTAATTGGCTGGGGACAACATTGTCTTTTCTCCACAGTGACAGAACCCAAATACCTGATACATCAAATTGTGAAGTTTAAGTTATCATGGTAGGCAATAGTACAGCTACTATCCTTAGATATGGGAGAACACCAAAGCCTGTCTAGAGACTTTAAAGAGTGGGTCATGCAACGATGAGACAGTTTCATATGAGTATATGGTTTGCTCACAAGGATGGATGTAAAAGCAAATCCCCAGCTTGGGGTCATTTTTGGATATGTAATGTAATAGATTAATCTAGTCGTAGATGATCTAGTCTTCATGTTTCACTGTTACGTCAGTTTACCCTTCTCTTTCTCATTTTCTTTTGTGTAATGTGAAGCAATGAATTAATGGTTCAGTGATTTGAACAGATATTCGCATCTACCAAGCAAGCTGAAAACAATAAAGATTTGAATTCCAAATTCAAACGAAAACTGTAGTCAAATGGCCAAAGTCAAAATGAAACTGCGTTGTCTTGACTCCAAGGTCTTGCTCATCATTTGAAGATTTATTTTAAGTCTACTGTTATATTTCTGTTTTTCATGTATTCATCAGCATTGTTCATGATACAACGGAACTGCGATAGGTAGGTTACATATAAGGGTGGGTGGTTGGGGAAGTGGGTCCAAAATCCTGAACTGATAGATGTAACCTGACAGTACATATCAATATCACTTCACTGTGCATCTTCAGTATCAAAGTCCATGTTATTTCTAAGAACCCAAAAATAAAGAAACAAACAAAACAAACTAAGTTTGCTATAAAAAAAAAAAAATAATAATAATACAATTTTTTTTTAAAAAGACAACCGTACAGATGTTTATTATTTCATTAAATTATTTAATTATTATCGATGTGGCCTAGCTAGCTGTGGCCTCAGTGGTGTTCACAGTTTCCTTTACATCCATGATAACTCAAGAACAGCTTTTGATTATAGTCTATCCAATGCAACAAGCGTGGCGCTCCAACCTCTACCCAACAGTTCGGTCCACCTTAACAGACGCTCTGACTGTACATATATGATTTCCTGAAAACGCCCCATGCCAGAAACGATAGGCCCACTTTACCTGCTGCGAAACCAGTCCCGAAAAAGGATCACTTTTCATTCAGTAATAAGTGACCCTGAATAAAAAGGATGTACTGTTTATTTTGGGGATGGACACAAGCTGACTTCAAAGAAAAATCGACGTGGAGGAAAATCAGCAGTGATCACGCACTTAGCTATTCGTACCCAGTTGCACAGAAAACTTTCCAAAACTTCCTCTCCATCCCACGAGCACTTGTGGTTCAACCACACATCGACCAAGGTCGACTGTGACCGCTTGGGATCTGTCAATGCGCGGCGGATCTATACACCAGCGAACGGACCCCACTTTCGAGTGATTTCTTATTAAATGTCCTCATGGAAGCAGCGTCTGTAGCAAGGAGTGGATGTTAAAAAAAAGTAATCATTGAACAATAGCAATGTCATTGAACAACAGCATAAGTGTCACCATGTTGGGTAACACTGGGATTTATGCTGGCAAGAAAAGGAGGAAGCCTGTTCAAAAACCGTAAGTCGACACATCGATTCGGACTTGTCAACTGTTGACTGTGAGAGAGTTGTACCTTAATCGCATACGTTTTTAGGTTTAGGCTGTAGGCTATCCTACCTTTGTGATGTAGATTGAAATGTATGTTATTCTGGTGCCAAAACCATTTTAAAGATGTTATTATAATATATGATGAATGTTAAAGATAAAGCAAACACAAAACGACAGATTAAAAATGTAGCTACACTAAACTTGGCCAACATGTTCCAAAAGTCATAACTGTGTTATTGTCATCATTAAAATCAAACCCGATATAAAATGAAGGGCTTTGTATGTGTGGGCCGTTTTACATATATGGTCTATTTCTTTGGAGTAAAGTTAGCCTATATGCAGGCTTCATGCCTGCTTGTGAGGTTTATAGAAGCTGTCCCTTTGTTTGGGAGAGCTTCTTTTGCGCCTGAGCAGACCGTATTTGTGCCTCTCGGTTTTTCTCGGGTTACCTTAAGAATTTCTCTTCGTGTATAGTTTTGGTCTGGCATGGAAATAGTACTCTTGCATTAATCACAATCAAGTTTGAGAGTCGGCTGCGCTCTCACGCGATGCTTACAGGAGGGCGGGGGAAGCGGGGGCTCGCTGGCCTGAAGTATGTTATTGTAATCTGATACGGTCTCTCTGCTCATTATGGGAACACTTCTGCGCCTTTCCTTTTTTTTCTTCCAGTCTAGCCTAACATATTCTTTGACACGCACAGGGCTATCGCAAAGACATTAGGACAGAACTTTTTTCTTTTTTTCTTTTTTTAAATGAGACATTCGTTGGATTTCACTTTACAGTTTAAAAGGTGAAGAAAATGGGGAACCTTTTTTTTGCTGCTACATGTTGGTGCGCGTGTGTGCGCGTGTATGCCCGCGTGTGTGTGTGTGTGTGTGTGTGTGTGTGTGTGTGTGTGTGTGTGTGTGTGTGGCGCGAGCGCGTGTTAAACCCGTCCATATTGTAGGCTATGTAAAATATCTCCAATTTGTAGGTAGGTAGGTATACTTATGTGATCTGGCACTCTTAAATAGACTGCTCCCAGTATAAATCCCCAAAATAAAATGGTGGCCTGTGTACAGACGTCTCTATGTTTATGAAGATGTGGGATTGTGCAGCTAGGGCTGAGGTTTCCTGAACAGCCATCTGGGCTTGGCTGCACAAAGGCACCATTGAGCCTGACTGTAAAAGGCTGTGGTCACTACATAGTGGCATTCCTAGGGAGTTCTGTCCATCTATTCTCTGTCTTACCCCCTGGACCCCCAGTAAGCCTAGGCTATGGCTCTTTTTTTTATTACAGTAACCGTTTTTTTGAGTTTTTTTTTAATTATAATTTTATATAGGCCCATACAGTTCTCTTTTGCCTGGTCTTATGTCAGTGTAACATTCTGCCCATCAGATATTCAACATCCACCTCTACATTACAGTATAAAGTTACAAAACACGTTTATTAATTATGTTAATATAAATAAATGGATTGCTCTAGGCTAAGAACCCCTCCGTGTTCAGTTACGATAATTCTTCAAGTTAGCTGTCCCTTCAGACATGGGATTGAATTCTGCTAGATGACCAATAACAATTTAGAATTGTATTGTAAATTTGCAAAGGCCTTAACGTTACCTGCTGTACTGTCACTGTAGTGAATATCTATCTCAGGCATCAACATCTTGTTGTGATTACTGGGAGGGTATAGTCTGTGTGAAAATATGGCTTATTTATTTCCCAAGGCTCATTAAAGCCTCTGCAGGGAGGGAACTTGTGGCAAGGTGTGTGTGTGTGTGTGTGTGTGTGTGTGTGTGTTTGTGTGTGTGTGTGTGTGTGTGGTAATTAAGCAGAGCCCCAGCAGGGTTGAAGCCTGGGGCCATATTCACAAAGCTTCTCAAAGTGGGAATACTGATCTAGAGCCAGCTTTAACCTGTTAGAATGAATAAGGTCAGGAAGACAAGTGCTACTAGTCACTGACCCCAGACCAGCGCTCCTACTCTGGGAAGCTTGGTGAATATGGGCCCTGGTCTCCTCACCCGGCAGATAGAGGCAGATCCAGCAGGCTCAACAATACTCACTATTAGTAGACCTCCAGCCTCATCTCTCTTCCTCCTGTTCTCCCTATCATACCCCTTCCCCTCCCTCCCTGCCTGACTGGACGGTGGCCTGTAGGGGACACAGCAGTGTATAAGGATGGTGTGTACTGGATCATGGGCAGAACCAGCGTCGACATCATCAAGAGCGGTGGCTACAAGATCAGCGCTCTCGAGGTGGAGCGCCACCTACTGGCCCACCCAGACATCACAGGTGAGAGGAGAACGGGATGGTCGGGGCACAGGGAGGACATGTGAAATGTGTTCAGTTTTACTCATGTCCTGGAGGTTTGACCTTTGACCTTTGACCTTTCAGACGTGGCTGTAATTGGTGCCCGCGATGCCACCTGGGGTCAGAAGGTCACAGCAGTGGTGCAACTGAAGAAGGGGCGGAGCTTGACCTTACCTGAGCTGAAGAGCTGGGCAAGGTACAGTAATACTAGTGATACTCCCACTTCCTGGTTGGCCTGTTAAATGAAGCTGGGGTTTACACAGTAACATGCATCTCTGTCCAACTAAAGTGGCAACACAAATTTGACCTCATTATGTTAAGAAATAAGTCATTCCACAACATTGACACATTGACATGACACGTCACAAGTCATAATAAAATGTGTTTCAACTTACCTTCAATGATGTTATTCCCTATTTTACTATGATGTTTCTATGGAAAGAGAACATCTTGTGGAACAGCATTAGTTAGCTAGTCAAAATGAGTGGGAATTTTTCTACTTTTAGCTAATTGCAATGGCTGTTTTGTAGAGTAAAAAACAAGGCTCATATATGACTTATCAGTTGATTTTACAGTCACTACAGGTGAAATTAAGAAATGTTGCTATTATTTTGCAACCTGCAAAGCTTTTGTTTTTAATGAGATCTAGTGGCCCCCTCTCTCACTGGGCAGAAACATGCATTCTGCTTACATAAGGGGTGGGACACAGTATCCAGACTGGAATATATGGTGATACTTCCTCTTGCGATACGTTATCGATACACTGGTGCCAAATATCGATATTTCTATTAAAACATGCAGGTGCTCTAAACGGATTCCCCCGCATTAAGCCTGTTACCATTTTGACTTATCAGAATCACTACTTCATGATGGGTGACAAATTAAAGGAAAAACCAACATAAAGTGTCTTAGTAAGGTGTTTGGCCACCACAAGCCACCAGAACAGCTTCAATGGCACCTTGGCATAGATTCTACAAGTCTCTGGAACTCTACTGGAGTTCTTTGAAAAGATATTCCCTCATTTGGTGTTTTGATGATGGTGGTGAAGAGCGCTGTCTAACACGTCGCTCCAGAATCTCCCATAGGTGACAGATCTGGTGACTGCCAAGGCCATAGCATTCATATCATTTTCATACTCATCAAACCATTCAGTGACCCCTCATACCCTGTGGATGGGGACATTGTCACCACTTCCATCAGGATAGAAATGTTCTTTGTGACTGAAGCTCCTGCCATCCGTGCCCCAATAATGAGCCCGAGGGGTGTTACGGTGCAAGTACTCATACCAAACCGGTCGGCACAGGACTTTCAGTTCAGTGTGCGTGTGAACCAAATTAATAGTCTATCTTTAACCACATCAGTTCAATTCAATACTCTTGAGTTCCCCCAGATGACACAAGTTTCACAAAGACATGGATGTTGTAGCCATCTGAAAGATCAGAGCGAGCATTACACCAGTACCCCTCCAAGTAAGACAGCACAGTAAAATCATGGGATACGAGACGTGAGATTGTTGAAAATTTTGTAACTGTGTTCGGAGCATAGAAATAGAAAGAAGATGCTGAGTTGGACATACCACCAGACGAAAATGAGGACGTTTGTCCTTTCCTGATTAAACATTGCAAGCAGGGAAATGCTTTGTCAGTAAACTAGAACAGCCTTCATCAAATCCATTTGCCTCTGATCTTTGAGCAACACATGAATGCAGTTCCTCAGTGACAACATAGATCCGTTCCATGGCAAGAAAATATCCGTTGTAGTTGATAACTTCACAGAGACCTCGGCGTGCTCAACATTGTGACAGAAACAGACTTTGATTGTGACAGGCGAGTAGGCACGTTTGATCGCTGACTGACGACTAGAGGGCAGCTTCAACTGTTAGCATGCTAGCGCTAGCAAATAGTTATCGTAGCCCCCATGTATCTACTGTGCTGAACTCTGACCCTTCATCTGGCAGGGCCACAGAGAGTCATTTAGGGCCACCTTGTGGCAACAGATGCCTGGGGCACTTAGGCATAATGTGACATCCGAAATCCCAAAAAGGAAAATGGTAAAAACAGAATTTGGGAAGAAATATAACTGATTTCATAGGGCCCTACAAATGTAAGTGCAGTGCAAACCCAGCTCGCTGTGGAGGGGTTTAAGCAGCCTCTCCCCACTAATTGAGATTAGCAGCAAATTGTATATGTTGCATTTCTTTTTTTCGCTGTATGTACCGAACCGTGACCTTTGTGTACCGTTACACCCCCATGAATACAGTTACAAAGAATTTCATCTGTGAAACTGATCTTGGCTTTCAATCAGTAGGCTACCTGCTATTTATTCAGGCAACAGTCATTTTTAAGAAGCATGAGGGAGAGAGCAAATATGAGTGGATAGAGCAGTGCTTCTTGTGAGCTTTACCCACGACAAACTATTCCACCATATACTGCACGTCATTCCAACTTGATATTACGTGCTTGGAGGGTCCTAGTGCCCTACCCTCGCTATATCATAAAATGCATTCAGTTTAGACTCTAGTTTGAAGTTCTTCAGAAGAAAACTTTAGGAGTGAAGCACATCTAAAATTATCTGTGTTTGATGAAAGGTTAATGATTTCCTAAACATTTTTTTTTACATTTTGACTTTTGATTAAAATGAAACTTAGATTTTGTCAACTAAAATGAGACTAAAACTAACAATAGTCAAATTACTAAAATGTGACTAAAACTAATATGCCCCTGGCATCTATTGTGTACCTCTTGTAACTAGCAATCACCCAGGCTTGCAAAGACATTAATGTTACAAGAGGTACAAAATAGATGTCAGGGGCAAGGAGTTACAAACAGCCACCAGGCTTTGCTTTCTGTCTGTAAGACTAAATTGAGGGCTAAAAAACTCCTATAGTGTGTAAGAGCGAAGTTGTGCGTAAGAACATTTAATACATGAGGCCCAATGAACATACAGGAATTCATCATGGTAACTATGGAGCAAAGACACACCCCAACTTAAAAAGTTACACAGTAAGACAGACACACATGGTACAGTTTCACACATGGTTCACACGCAGTGCATATCCAAACCACAACAAACAATAGACAGTAGACTATACGTGTCACCCTGACCATGCATGTAATCAGAAATACATACCTCGGAGTTGGTAGCGAGGCATACTGTGCACCATCTACACCATGGTTGTGGCTGTGGAGAGAAGTGAATGTCCACTTAATATACAATAAGGTAGTTATGGGCCTTTTCAGACGTGACAACATAAACATTCTAAATGGGTCCGCCTTTATTTACTGTTGCAGTGTTTTCTAATGCGATAGCTGACAGGAAATACACTTGAAAATACACAGGAATTCTTCTGAAAAGGTGGATGGATGGATGGATGGATGGATGGATGGGTGAGTTAGATGGAGGATCTATTATCCTTCATTATTTACAGTATGGCACACAGAGAGTACACAATGTACTCAGTACACTCAATACTCAACCTTAACAGTGTATTGAGGTGCAGCAGTGCAGACACACACACACACACACACACACACACACACACACACACCCACCCACCCCCCCACCCACACACACACACACACACACACACACACACACACACACACACACACACACACAACAAAGAGTAGTGTAACAACACAATAGATACACTGATGACAATACAGTATAACCAAAGACCGTGAAGGAAAAAAGAGGCCAATCACGTGGGGAAATGAATGGGAGGCGATGTCCTCACTGAAAATCAACACCACATCATTGATGAACCTATCATACGTGCGCACCTACAATTGTCCGTAGAATAGCAATCAACAGCTTGAATATCAGGAATGTCAATGTCAGTATTGTTAATAAAATATTTTCTGGTGTCAACCAGAAACCAGTGTCAAACGTTTCGAAGATCCTAAACATTGCAAATCCAAATAAGCCTTGTGTACTTTTACTGGTGTAAGCAATTTTATGTCCCACTCCCATTCATTTTCAGAGCTCCCAGGTCTGCGTTTTTTCCCGCGGGCTGCTGACAGAAGTAGCCGGCAAGACAAACGTTTGTCTTCTTCTGGTCTCTGACTCTGGTCCCAATGTCTGAACGTTGTGGGCTGTGACAGCTACTAGTGCAGTTCAACAAAGTCCACAAAATGGAAACCATCATACTTTGAAAGCTTTTCCATGCTAGGCAGATGCGGCTTGACATTTACAGACGTTGATTCAGATCCATTTAACTGTTGTAGTAATAAATTAATATCGATGGATGCTGAGATGAAACTCACATGCCCAATCAGTGATCCAAATGTAAACTGATGTGAAGCCCCAACGTGTTTATCATTCAATAGTTGATCGACTGAGCTCTTGATACAAGGACTACTGATAAAATGGGATTAAAACCTTGGTTATAACAGTTTTGTTTATGTTGGTAATGTTTGTCAACACTGGATTAAAAGAGATCTATATTTTGATTAGCAATGGGTTATGAAAGTTCCAAAAATCATATTTTCCATTTACAAAATCAAACTTTTCAATATATAACCCACATTTATAAGGTAAAAAAAAAATCAGGATTGGGCCTTTAACCGTGCTGTGGGGTTAGACTTGAGTTGTGGAACATGGGAACGGCGCCTGAATCTCTGAGTCTATTCGAAAAAGGCATTGCTAGTCCGTGAAGGTTTTCTGAGGAGTGATGCAATCATGGGTTTTCTCTGACCTCCACCGTTCTCGTATTGAAAGATTCAACAGTACAGGCTTGCTGGTTGGCACGCGGGCTAGCAGAGATTGCACCTACACACCTCGATGACATCAGGCTGCACAGAAGACCAGCAGGTCAAAAGTGAAATTGAATGGAATGAAAAGGAAGAGTTGTACGCTGTGGTTTTTCTACAGAAATAA
>OMKL01139192.1:0-11997 GCA_900302295.1 Parasudis fraserbrunneri | reverse complement strand
CACACAGAGAGAGAGAGAGAGAGAGAGAGAGAGGGAGAGAGAGAGACATGAGCATGGATGAGACCGGGACAAAACAAGAAAAAAAGACCAAAAAAAGCTGAATATAATCGGGAACAGAAAAAAAGCACAGGAAAAACTGAATCTCTATTGGGAATGAATGCGTGCATATATTAGGAGGGAAAAAAAGGTTGTTTGAAGACCGGTTCAAAGGCATTTTCTGTTGCTAGGTAACGACGCCGTTGTTCCAATTCAACATCGGCAAAATGTTAAAACGTTAACGATCAGCTGATGAAATGCTTTTAAGTCCTGAACTTCAGTATATTGGTAACTATTTACGTTTCTAGGGCTGACATTTATATCCAGCCATAAACAGCCAGGGGACGCTGCCTGAGGAGGAGCTTTAGCTTGAAAACACATGGCTTCGATGTGCGGCAGCATCTCAGCCGATACCGTGTTCTTGTGTCCTTTCGCATTCAAGCGGCTTCCCCGGCTTTCATTTTTTGATTTAACTTCACTGTAAATCACGGGGGATTCTTCTTTTCTATATCAGTATCACGGTACATAATACGGACTCGCACGCGGTATGCAAAATCACGGTAAATAGGCTAAATCCATGTGATGTTCATCACATTGAACTGCATGGTCATGTAGAGTGCGATATCACACCAAAAACATATACATTTTCAAATGAAATTCCCTCAAATATTCCCTCAGATCTCGTTTTGTGATCCATTTAATGTGCTTGTTATTCATTTAGACTGAACTGTGTGCCATGACATCACAACATCATAACTCCTCCAGAACATGATCCCATTTAAAGTCGATGCGATAACATTGAATTATGGCCCGGCCCTCCTCTCATCTATCATACCCGATATATTTCTTAAGGCCAGGACGAGTCGCGCATGCATACAGAACAGTGAAACGGTCTATAAAATAACTGTAATAAGCCCCTTCCCCATGTTAGTTACTGGCAAGGTCACTAGGCTTATCCCTTTGACAAAATGACAGGAGAGGGAGAGAAAGACAGGTCTGATAGAGTTCCTCTGTGGTTCCAGAGTGTCACAGTACCTTAGCGTTCTTCCAGTTTGAGATGCAGGGGGGAATCTTCCACTCCTGTTGCTCTTTGACGGTCATCTGGAGGGACAAGAAGAGGGGGGAGGGGGTGGTTAAAACTTTTGTGTCTGGGCTTACCCGCCGGGCATGGAGACACCAGCCGTTTACATCACCTGTCCATATTAAACTACTGCTAGTTAGTGCTCATGATGGAGGATCTACAAGTTTCCAACTAGTTTATCAGACCGTTTTTTTATATATATTCTTCTATTGCTTAATTCATCACCATGTTTATTTACTTAGATCGCTATGAAGGCATTTCAATGTGCAGGTGCCTGATTCACTTCCATATCTTTCAAAACACAAATACAGCAGTGAAAAACAGTCAGGTAATCATGAGCTTGTAATTCCAATTGTATTCTGTCTGTTGTTTTGACTATTTTGGTTCTTGAAGTGGCATTTTTACAGCAACCTTTTAACACTGAAGTGAATGGGCACTAGTGCTGAACAATTAATCGAAATTTAAAGATCCCCTCCACTAAAAAATGTGCTTTATTTTATTTTTATGGTTAACTCCTTTTGGTGGCATGACTTTGACTATACAGGTTGTTATTTGTGCAAATATGAAATATGGCAATTTCAAAATCGCAGGAGACTACAGTATATGTTAAAGTTGAAATGTGTGTCAAAATACCACTCTAAATGAAGTATTGTGGTGCTGCAGAGATGTCCCAGCCTACAAATCGTATTCTACAGACTTAAGATAACATCTTAGTTTGGTACAGATCCCCACAAAAATCTAACCATAATCATTTTCATATGTTGTTCAATGAAAATGAGAATAAATAAAATAAATGATCATTCCCTCCAATATCACAATTGATATCGCAATTGCAGTATCAGTAAAAAATAATCGCCATTAGATATTTTTTTCCAAATTGTTCAGCCCTAATGGGCACTTCCGCATCCGTACCCCTCACTTCACCAAAAGTCGACCAATACGGCAGCGAGGCGAATACAGCGAATGAAATGTCCTTTCATTCGACATACTCTTGACTATCTTGGGCGACCAACCACACAGCAGTACCTTTCTACTTGGAGAGTGCATGACGGGTGCGGGAGGAGAGGGAGGACCACGGGGGATCTTCTTGTTGATCCTGAAACACATTTCACACATCCCATTTTAGTCTGCCAAGCTGTTCTCAAATACAAATTAAGAGGGGAAAAGAAAGAAAAAAAAAGAAAAAGACAATCAAGTCATGCTGTGAGAATCCATCTTATGAATAGTCAACAGACACTGGGGTTGGATTCAGTAGGTATTAACAGTCATATTCATAAGTGATGCTGAATATTAATACAGGGGTCTTCACAAACAGTGTAGCAGCGCAGTTCTGATGGAGACTCCACTGTACACCTAAAATTCCATTAAGTCCCATTCAGATGTATTGAGGGGCACTGATCTCTACTTTGTTAGCAGGAAGGACGAAATAAATTCCCAAATTACCACTTAAGTGTTGCAGACTTCAGGTGGTCATTGAAGGATTTGCAACCAAATATTAAATACGATGATACTAATATTTTATTTTATGTAAATTTATCCAATTACTTTTGGTCCCCTGAAATGGGGGATGGACTAAGTAGGCTATAAAAAGGACAATTTCTACATGGTTCAATCAATATGGGGGTAAACACACTCAAATTACTTGACTCAGACTTACGGACCGCACTGTATATCTGTATATATAGCTATATCACAATATCTGCTTAGATATGGAAAATGGTACTGTGTGGTAATGGGAGAACGGGATACAGTATCAAACTGACATTCTTAAATATTGCAGAAATAATTTCATGAGAACTCTTGACTAAGGCCTATATAGGATTTGCTTTTAATCACCCATATAGACAACAACACTGTCAATGACAATTCACAACCTAACAAAAATCCACAATACAATAACACACTGAGACGTTAAAACGATTCAAATGCCTACACTGTCCGGCCCTAGTTTGAACTAGCGCCGTGTGGGGGTCATTCATACATACTTGAAGCGCGGAGGCTCCATCGGGTCCTTCTGCATCTCCACCATGCGGATGACCCTCTGTTTGGCTCCTGAGTTGAAGGCCACGCCCTGCTGAGACGGAGTATACCTGGGGAGGGAAATAACAGGACCACGTCAACACATACACAAGACTAAATATATCCATATAAACACATCACTACATTTTGTTTTTATGTTATTGTATAATTATTAGTTTGTTGTTGATGTGTGACATGGCCCGCCTTCCCTCTTTTTTTTTTTTAACCATTTAATTTGTTGGTTAACCTTTGTATCGTTTTGTATTAGTCAGTGTATTTGTTTTGTGTCTAAGTGTTCCGGATGTTGCACAGCAGGTAGGGAAGTGTAAAACTATGACACTGTCCTTGATGGGGAAGCGATCTCCCCTCACGTTTCTTTGCTGTATGACATTGCCTTCACCTTTGATTTTGATTGTGCTGTTGGTCTGTATATTAGAAAGTTCAATAAAAGAAATTGACAGCAAAAATAAATAAATATATAATTCCAATCTGTGCCACTTCTACAAACTGGCGGTAAAGGATTCCGCTTGTACGTGCACCATAGCACAATTACTCGATTATCATTAGTGATTTTAAAGCATCAAAGTTCAGAAAAATCGAACATGCATTTACATTTTAAGAAGCAGTATAGACACCGTGCCATGGTTTATAAAGCAGCTGTTAAAGATCCACAGAAACAGCCTTTGGTGTAATTCCGAATGCAACAGACTGTTGGAATGGGGGCGGGAGGTCAGTTTGATTGACATCCTAAAGAACTCGTGCACTGGAGGGTGCAGGTCAAAATCACAATGTATCGGCCCCCTTTTTTTTTGTGCGTTCGCCCTCAAGTGCAGAGTGACGTAACTCACGGAATAGGTACGTTTTCCAGGAAGAGAAAACAACGGATTTCTTTAGGAAAATAAGAAGGCAATGCACATAGTGATAACTAGATGAGAACTAGGTGCAGACAAAGGGGGTAAAATGGAGGAAAAAACATCTGGCATTTCATGGGATGTTTAATCTACGAAGCTGTAACCAGGGAGCTAGACAACCATCAGTTTAGCTGTCCCCTGCTTTGATTCTCATATAAACTCAGGCCATAACACATGCAGGGGTAACACAACGGTACGAAACCCGCAACACCTCAGGGAAAATGTTCTTTACTGTGACTTGGGTACAATAGAAAGTCATACCTGATGTACTGTGCAGGAGCCTGTTTGTCTGCTGCCCTCACAGGCATGGCTGCGGCGATCTTCTGAGACACTGCCTTGTCCAGGGCAGCCCGCGTCTTCTCCGTCAGCTAAAACACAAGAGGGAGAAACACGTCAGGGTCTGAGGACGGGAGGGAGAGGGGGATGACGTATGGCAAAGGTCGTGAACAGATTCAAACCTATGTTGCCGCAAATACATGCCGTAGCTCTCTAACTCACCATCTGTATTGGGCAGCAGTTAACTGCTATGTGGTTCAATCCTACGTTTAACTAAATTTTACATTTATTAGGTGGTTAGGTGGTACTATGACTCAATTCAAATCTTTGCAGTTGTTTTTTGTTTTGTTTTTTCCTTTGGAACTTAACTACTTTTTGTCATGGGGTTAAAGTAGTTTCACAAGCTACAAATTTCCTTTTAAATGTAGCATTTTCCCACTTCCTCAGGAATGCCAACTGGGGATTCCATGATTGCAGGTTTGATAATTTCCTTCAATGTCATTTGGTTGTGGTTGTCAAACTACCATTCAAAGAGAAGTCATTTATCTTTTTTCATCGTGAGGTATAGGAGTTTGGTAAACTACAGGTTTGGAGTAAGTCTCAGCCCAGTCTCACCTCTTTGACAGCCTCCTCGTCGGGCCTGTGTAGTTCTGGGGCTTCATCATTCAGCACTTCCTTGGGAAGCAGGTCTGTGTACTTACTGAAGATCACCTGAATAGGAAAAAATGATACAAATCAGCGGGTGATGTCCATAAAGACAGATGATATGCTTGCGTGTCTGTACGTATGCATATATCGTATATAGCAATATTTGTGCATAAGCAGCCGACAGGTTATTGAAAACATGTGTCATCAATGTTTATGTCTATTACTAGAGCATGTTTGTTTGTATTTATTTGTGTCAACTATGCTCATTTATTTGAATGTGCGCTGGTAGTATTCCCATTTGACACTTCAGGCGCTCATTTGCATAGGTAACTGTACCTTTTCTTTGCCCTGTCCTTGCCTGGCGATGGCGTCATATTTGATCTTCCCCTCGGCGTCCACCTGGACTGCCAGGGCGTTGGAGGTCTTCTTCTTCCTGCCCATCTCCAGGGGGAACTGGGCCACGTGGATCTCTGGGAAAGCTCCTCCATCTCCAAAGTCCTACAACATACAGACAGAAAGACAGAGAGGCTATGATGGAAAGTGGCAGGAGTAAGAGAAAGGAGATCTCACCAACAGGCATAAACAAAGACTTCGGCATGTGCGTGTGCTGTTCTTTGTAGTTTTAACAATTGTTTAATAATTGTATGTGAGGTTTGTCGTCAGAGTGAAGCTGTGTATTGTGGGGGTTCTTGAATGAAATATATTTCTGGGACCTAGGCTTATTAAAAACATAGCAAATCAGAGTAGGACCACCCACAATACGACACTAACTACCCATTTTGTGTAGCGAACATAGCTTGACAAACCAGAGATAGCTTTTATTATGGGAAAATAACTTCACTCACCTCCAGTGAACGGGGCACCCAGCCCTTTCTGTGCCCGTAGGGCGGGGGTTCTCTGCGGGATGAGACCAAGGCAGTGGAGTGGGACTTCTGGGCCCTGAGCCTCTCCTCTGCCTCCAGCTGGTCCTGCGACAGCTGAGTCGGCGCCGGTAAAAAGCTTTTAACAAATAAGACAAAGAGCTTCAGGGTTAGCTAGTTTCCTTGGTTATCATGTCCAACATCAACTAATAGATGATAAGTACAGACTGTAACGTTAGCTAACATCAACATGTTTCCCACGTCAACGATAGCACTTACGCTAACCTATCCTAACAAGCCAACTAGCGGCTAAGCTAACATTAGCTAACGAAGTAAGTTAACGCTAGCTACGATTGCCGATTGGAACAAAAATAATTATATGGCTATATACAACACACACCCTCTTAGCGTCGAGATGTCTAATGTTAAAATCTTAGTACGTTAGCCGAAACCAGCTAACGCAAAGCTGGCTAATGTGCTAGCCTTGGCTAAGCTAACCGTTAGCTAGTCTAGCAAAACACCAACCACAAAGAGAAAAGTTAACGGCTGGCTAGCTCGTGGAATATGGAATATGCGTTGCCCCTATACCAGAGCATGCGATTTCATCAAAACAAATATGCGCTCACGACCATATAACATTACTTCTAAAATACAAATAAGGCCTCGTCGCACGGCTTACCTCGCAAGCGACATCTTTTCGTTCTCTTCCCTAGCAAGGATCTGAATAACCATGCGCAGTAGCTGACACAGGAAGACGCGTGCAGAAATGTGGTTAACCATCATCCTCTTGGTGTGATGTTATTTATTTATTTATTTATTTTCATGATAGGAGGGGATCATAGGAATGATGGTGATCAAGCATCATCTTGTTTGGGCCCAAAATAGGTACCTGTGGTGGGTCAGAACCAAATAATATGGGTTATCATGCTCAGGCAGAGAGGCCATGCCAAATGGTAATTCAACAGTCTAGAACACGAGAAAAGGGAGTCAGGAACCATCCAGATCTGATCTATTTAGCAGTACATTCCAATACACTGTAGGTCTAAATGGAATCACTGAAACAACACCTTCATTACATTTTGACCTGATAATAGGATTTATGGATAACACATGCATTAACAAAACGTGCACGAAAAAGTAACTGCGAGCCTAATATTTTCACTAGAGGTAGACCTACATTTTCAACAGATTGAAAAAACATTCTAAAGTAACATACTTTTCTTTTTTTTGCCTAGAAAGTACTTTGACAGAGAGACCTGTAGACTAAAGGAACATGCCAACATTATGGAAAATGCGCTTACCATCTTCCCCAGAGTCAGACGAGAAGATATATACCAATTTCATCTCTGTGCGTTCAGTAGAAAGAGATCTGGCTGCACACTATCTTACCTTAGCACAATGACTGGAAGCGGGGGAGGAATGACTAGCCTAGCACTGGCCAACTAACACCTCTCCTGGAGTAATAAGCTAGGCTAGCTGCCCCCCCAACACACACACTTCCAGCCATTATGCTAAGCTAGGATAGTGTGTAGCCAGATCTTTCCCTGCTGACGGCACAGAGAGGGAATTGGTATCTATCTTCTTGTCTGACTCCGGGGAAGACGGTAAGCACATTTCCCATAATGTTGGCACGTTCCTTTAAATTACAAAGCTTATTGAATTCTTATGTTTTTGTCTCTCTAAAAAGAAATGGATGGCAGGTGGTTAATGCAGATGTGAAAGCCACTGGAATAAATGTTTTTCTCCTGACCAATAAGGCTGCAATTTTCTAATGTCCCAAGAACTCTATTTGCCATTCTATCATTTGTATTCTAATTCTGTGGTCCCCAGTTGACAGGGGTAATGATATATTTCCATCAGATCAGGCCTCAGGTTGAGAGACACATTTCTCATTTGTCACAAGGGCTGATAGAATAGATGATGTAGGCGAGAAAAAATGCAGTCACAAGGCACATTGCCAGTTTAAAAGATGTCAAGTTTACCAGAAGGAGAAAGTTGAGACACAGGGTGAAGTTACACTTGCGTTGAGCAGATGAATAGCAATCAATTCTGTATTCGGCTAATTCATTGTCCTCCCATCATTCTCTTTTTGTCAGCATCTTTACAAACATTGCCAGTTCACATTAATCACAGACACCGCTCCGTATCCTTAAAGAGATGTCACTGTCTATAATGTTCCCGGCCCTAGAACACATTGTCTTAATACATCTCCTTAAAAAATCAGCACAGTCGGTTTTTAGATGTTCAACAAGGCTACGCAAAACTTTTCGGTCCCAAGTCATTTTAATATTAAAGGACGGGTTCACTTTTTTTTTTTTTTTTTTTAAACTAGGCCGTATTTAAACATTGTCTGGTATCATGTTGACTAGTTTAAGTCATAATTTCACTGATCGCTTTAGTATTGAGAAACTTAGCACTGTGCTGCATCCTCTCACCAGGCTCCAATACACTATACATGTCCTTTCCCAAAACAGCAAGCTCACAGTATAATCAGATGTGTCTTCATATGTTCTACTGAGGAAATGGTTGCAAACCGTACATTGTATCAAAAGTTATGTGTTTCATAGGCCAGTTAAACATGTAATCTGGCAACTACTGTAGATAGCATAAGGCCAATGAAACTCATTAGAATGTTTGATACGATGTACGGTTTGCAACCATTTCCTCAGTAGAACATATGAAGACACATCTGATTATACTGTGAGCTTCCTATTTTGGAAAAGGACACGTATCATGGTTTTTGAAGACTAAAACACTTGGATTGGATTGGAGCCTGGTGAGAGGATGCAGCACAGTGCTAAGTTTCGCAATACTAAAGTAATCAGTGAAATTATGGCCTGTACTATAGTCAACATCATGCCAGACAATGCTTAAATAGTGTCTGGGTAAAAAAAAAGAAAAAAGAAGAAAGAACCCGTCCTTAAAGGCCTGGCCTATCAGTTTTCCACACCTGAGAGAGTAGGCTAGGCTACAACAGAGAAATAGACAGAAAAGCAAGGTCAGCTGTGTTAGTGTTTATTGTTTGTTTATTTATGCTGTCCTCCCATTTCAGCCTCTCTAGTGAACTCTCTCTCGCTCCCTCAGTCCCCCCAGGGTCCCAGTTCCACAATGTATAGCACCTCTCCGCCTGTTGCTTCTCAAGAGAAGAAGAACGGTGAAAGGAGCGCTTGCTTATGTAACCGTGACCCCCTTGTCTTTCCTTGTTCCAGCAGCTATGTGCGCTTGGTTGATCCCAGACTTTTTCCTCACTTGCCTGGGTTCGCTGCTGCTGTGACTCAAATGCAACGCTGATCCGTGACAGGCTTTCTTTTTTTTCGCTACACGTTAGCACTGACTGATTTGCTGTGCACCTCCGCGAGGAGCTCTGCAGCGGAGCAACGAGGCAGCGTAAACTGGAAAGGACAGCCGACATTATCTCCTGTTAAGTAGCCAGGAGGGAGCCCTCGAGCGGTGCCAATCTCAGTCACAGCGATGACATAGGTTTCACCTGAGAGTCCAAAATGGACTGCTGTAAACCAGCAGGGGCACATAAAAGCCTGTAAGATGGTCTGTCGTTTTTGGTAGAACAGGAGAATAATGTAATGTCATTGTAGCAGGCCCTTGATGTCTTAACCCAAGGCTATCCTGCTAGAATGATCAATGATAAAAATGACGTGGCTGCTGCTTCTGGCTCAGTTCTTTCCTCATCTTCTCTCCCTCTCGACAAGCCCCCATCTCTTTCCTCTTTCTCTCATTAAAAGGGCAGTTCACCTAAAAAACCCAAAACACAACATATTTTCCCCCTTACCTGGAGTGCTATCTATCTATCCACATCATTTTGGTGTGATTCGCCTAGTTTTGGAGATATCTGCTCTTGAGTTTTTCAAATGTATTTTTTTGGTGCTTTGAGCGCCACAAACCGAGTGCCATTCATTGCAATTCCATTATACTGGAATGATGGCAGATATCTCTACGGCAGATATCTCCAAAACGATCTGGATGGATAGATAGCACTCCGGGTAAGGGGGAAAATATTAATTAATTTATTTTTATTTTGGGTGAACTGCCCCTTTAAGCCCTCCATCTCACTCTTTGTTTCCTTCTCTCTCTCCTTTCTCACAAACCTCTTTCAATCTCTCTCTCTCCCTCTCTCTTCTCTGTCCCTCTCTCACACCAACCTCTCTTCATCAATCTCTCTTCCTTTCTATCCCCTCTCTCTCTTCCCCCTCTATTCTCTCCCTTTCTTTTTCTCTCACCAACCTCTCTTTCTCTCTCTCTCTCCTCCTCTCTCTCTCTCTCCTCCTCTCTCTCTCTCTCTCTCTCTCTCTCTCTCTCTCAAGGAGTATGAGCAGGGCACCCTGTCATCCTCTCAGGAGGGGCGTAGTTTATTACAGTGACAGAGGGTTAAAGGACGTGTCAGATGAGATCCATCACGGGACAAGAGGCCTTTTAATAGAACCAATCACCGGGGCGCTCCTCTTCTGGGCCGCACCGCGCCGCACCGTGCCGCCTGGCATTTGGCATTGAAGGGCCCTTCTTCCGTTCCCTCGAACTGTCTCCCTAAAAGTCCCAGTTGAATTAGTGCGTGATCTTTTCAAGCACTCACCACAAATCACCCTCCAAGGGATATTTCAGCTGCGGCTGGCCAAGTTTTATTTATTTATTTATTATTTCCAGGAGGATGTAGGCTACTAGGAGACAGAAGAAGAATATACAAAACATTTGAAGTGATCGTTCACCTTGCCTGGTTTACTTTTCAAATGGGATATACCGTACAGATATCAACTTTGGATATATTGTATTTGAAGACAGACACATTTTTAAATGTGATCAATGGTTAGATTTCCATATTTTTTTTTTTTTTTTGGGCAGGTGACCCCAGAAGATTCCTATGGCCCCCCCAGGGTTTAAAACACATCAACAGAAATTGTACTGAGTGAATATGTGTGAAATGTTTAGTTCTTCAGAGGCACATAAATCCAGATGGTTGAATTTGAAATATGTATAGGCCAGTAAAGTTGTGTGGCTTTCACAGTGGCTTCTGTAGTCTCACAGCCATTGGCAGTAGGCCCATATATTTTTTTCATTTCCATTTTTTTTTTACAAATACAAAATCAGATTTTCTCGCCACAGATCTACATACAGGTACAAGCTATACCATTTCAGGAATCTCACTATCCATTTGGTATGGCCATCAAACAATGACAGTAAAACAACGCTGTTCTCACATCCCCATCTGTGAGACTATAGACCAAAAAGAGTTCTATGATACCTTTTCAGTGGAATTGTGTTGCTAGGGAACAGCTTTGGTCCAAGTTTATTTCCTGTCAGCTACTGTATTAGCAAACTCTGCAACCAGGGTATTTATATAATGAGGGTTTGGTCACCCATGCGGAAGTAAACATCCTCTGCAGTGCTGACTGGGACCAGCGTTCTAATATGGTTCATTCACTTAAAGGTGTAATCTGTAATGTCGTCAAACAGCGACCTCTAGGCAAAAGAGCCCCGCTTGGTATTGCACTTCGTTTCCTTTTTTGTTTTGGTCTGATGTGTGGGTTGGAGTTTAGTAACTTATTGTACTGTGAATTTCTCCAGGTCTCTCTTGGTAGAGCCTGAGGCATGGGGAGCAGTAGCAACCCCTCCCCTATACCCACTGAAACCCAATCCACACATCAGACAAAAACAAAAACTGTAAACAAAGTGCAATACCATGTTGTCATCTTTTGCCTCGAGGTCGCTGTTTGACGACATTGCAGAATATACCTTTAAATAGAATCAAGGAAGTTTCCTTGGTCCCAGCGCTGCCACGGCGCTGTCCTGTGGGCGCTGAATTTCCGCATAATCGTCAAGGAAACGTCGTCAAGGGCATTGACTGCAAACCAGGAAACCTCCTTGCGCTGCAACAGGAAATAAAACTGGACCGATTTAGAATGTCTACGTTTTGAAGGTTTGAAACGGTCCGTATTGTGCTAGACTGCGGGAGAGGACATCACTACGAGCTGCTTAGCCAGCGCTGCCGCATGCTGTTGCCGCTGACACCGGGCCGGGGCAGAGAGGGGCCCTGATGCGAGCTGACACTGAGGTGCCAGGGCTGGCAGCCGTGTCATGCCTCCTAACAGCACAAGTGTGAGGAGCAGGAGGAAAAACAACAACCATGCCCTGAGACACCTCATCGTCATGGGCAGAA
>OMKL01139188.1:0-10000 GCA_900302295.1 Parasudis fraserbrunneri | reverse complement strand
AGATACCTTCAACATGGAATATGTTCTCTAATATCTTTGTTAATTATGTACTTTTTTTTTTTTATCACGAAGACCGTTAATTATGAAAAGTATCTATCTATCTGCTGCAAGACACGCACTGCGCATGCGAGTTGGTCCAGAGGACCGCGATGATTTATGTTATTCTGGCTGGGCTCCTCCCACAAAAAAGCACATGTGCTGGGTGAGCAACTTATGTTGAAATGAATGGGCGGCCATATTGCCATCTTTCCTCCAGTTCTATAATACCTCCATGCCTAATATCCCGCCATAGTATCAGAATGCTAATGTTATGCTAGCAGGCATCACAGTCACTAGCATTGCATAAGTGTTGCCAACAGTGAATATGATCTTTGAAATTAGACGGCTGGATAGCTACCTAAGCTTTGTGTTAAACATACTGTTAGATCATATTCACGGTTTGCAAACCTTACCTTAGCGACCATAATGCCTGCTAGCATAACATTAGCTTTCTAGCTGATAAAGAACTACATTGCTTGGCAGAAGAATTATTATTTGTTATCACTAGATTGTTTACGTTTTTGTTGCTGTGTGATTATTTTATGAAACCTTGCCAAGTATTTGTAAAGCAATAATTCCTTTTAGCAAGCTCCTACAGCAATTCAAGTGCTATTGATGAGAGCTTCTGTTGGTGTGTTAATCACTGCTACAGTAACTCATGTAATTCATGTTCATTCATGGTCCTGATTAGCTAATGGTAAGATTGAACATCAAACACCAAAACAAACGCACTTGAGACAATGCTTTTGCTTAAGCCACCACCTCTCCAGTTCAGCAGAGAAATGGCAGAAACCGGGTCACAGAGTGAAGTTCTGACCACTGGAGCCAAAAATTAAAGCCCATGGTCGAGCAGGGTGCGAGAACCTTATTTCATGGGCTGACAGCAGAGAGCTTCAGAGCCTCCTACCGACTGGATAAAATACCGGGCACAAGTGTGAGTGTGTGTGTGTGTTTCTGTGTGTGTGTGTATGTATGTGTGTTTCTCCTCATGTGTGTGTCCCCGTTTGTGTGTGTGTTTGTGTATGTGTGAACCCTTTCCTCCAAAGCTAGATTGGATGTGGCGGCAAGCTGTTCCAACCCAGTTTCCTCACATTTCCATCTGTCACACTCTCATTGGTTGTTATGAAAATGTGGATGTTACCTCCCCACTATTGTTGAAAAGAACTCAAATGCTATCAGGCTCACATCTGTCTGACACAATCCTCTCATCAAGTGGCAGGCCGCCATTGTAAATAAGAATTTGTTGTTAATGACTTGCCTGGTGAAATAAAGGTGAAATGAAAAAAAAAGAAAATAGCCTGCTGTATAGCAAAGCCATACATTACCTTTCTAAACTGCCTTAAAAACCCAATGTGACCCACCATCTCGTCAGCGATATTGGCCGACATTACTGTAGCAGGCTCAGATTTAAAACTAGAGTGAAGATATTGGTATAATATTAAACTAGAGACCTTGAGGAATCAGTAGATAGCAACCATTTTCGCCTATTTTAAAAAATGATTTATTTGCCTATTTCTGCATACTGTGGTCCCTAAACAGTCTTGGAACTGCATAAATTGCATAAAGTAGATCCAATGAGCCCAATGGCATTCATGTGCGATGATGTCAGTCCCCATAGTAGCCATTTCAATGTATTGACACAATTTTTTCTTTTCTTTTTTAACTTGTATAAAATGATCTATTATGACCTATTGTGACCTCTAGGATAATCACAGGCTCATGGAATTTTACAACCCGAAACTAGAGACCTAGACCATTCAGAGAAGGCATGGCTTGTCTCGGTACATTGACAATAAGTGGGGTATTTTGAGCCATTTTCAGAATACAGAGTTCACCATCCAATCGCCGAAAAAACTATTCTCAGAGAAATCTCCACATCACAAGTTACTGAAACCAAATCATAGTATAAACTTTTCTAAAGTGTTCTTCAAGGTCTTAATGTGGTATTTTTTTTTCCAATTCTCGAGTGGTCAAAATTGGTTCACTATGCACCAAATCTGTGTAACTAATGATATAAACTCAAAACCTGCTGCAGCAATCTATTGCACATGACTGAGGTTGGGAATGGCATATGCTTCAATCATAATGTTCCAAGCCCTTATACACTCTACTAAAACTTTCAAAATTTGAATAGGCACACAGATTTACAGATTTATGACTAGAACAAATTGACACACAGTGCCAAGCTGCATCTCAAATTAATCCTCAGGTTCCTAGCTTTCAGATGTGGCATCTACTGTTGACCTTGTATCTCCCTACCACCCCCCACCCAAAAAAACAACAACAACAAAAAACAACAACAACAACAACAACAACAAACAATAGACAAAAATGGGTCTATGATGGGTCACAGGGGGTTAATTCTACAATAATTATTTTCTGAATGCATTTTTCAAATTTTCAAAACTTCTTCTGGCCATCTGCTATCAGACTGTCTCATTGAGCCATGTGTCCTACTCAAACAGCCCTGCGCCACCAGCAGCCAGTCTGTTATTCCATAATTAGTTTTCTTTGTTGACAAAATCGGCCCGTGCTTTAGCTCTGCCTATTTTTCAACTATGTAAGCATCCTTGTAGTTGATAAACCTGTGCATTAAAAAAAAAAAACTTTACAGCAAGTCTCTTAATTACATCAATATTGTGCTGTCAGAACAGTATTATGTTTGTAGGTTAAGTATCTCATGTTCGCTTTTGGCCATTGTCAACAACATCACCTTGTTCAACAACCAGGAAATGCTCGAAGAGACAGTTGTATTGAAGTTGATGAATCTACGAATGAAAATTTTTTGGCAAATATCTTAGTTCAGTCAGACAAGTCTTGAATTGAAATGCAAAAAATATTTATAGAGCATAAAAGTATACCGTTTTCTGGTGTCAAGGCTCTGTCTCTAATCTCTCCCTGTAAGCATGAAAATATTTTTTTTAATAAATAATCCTGCCAAAAAATAACTGACCAATAGCAAGACCCCTCCTGAGGGGATCAAATGAGAAACAGAGCCCACAGACAGATGCAGGCATGGCGGTGGGAGCGCAAAGTTTAATTAAAGACAGAACAATCACAGCAGCACGGCACAGCACAGCACAGCACAGCACAGCACAGCAGGGCACGACAACAGAGCAGCAGCAGGAATACTTTGCACGGCAGCAACAGCAGGCAGAATGAGCAGCGTAATGACCAGGTAGGCTAGGAGGTTTAAATAGGCCACCGCAATTAGGTGAAGCACGGATGTGACCGATCAGCCGATGGTGAGTTGGCGCTGTTTCGAACTGTCTGCCTGAGCCACCTATTCAGGCATCGCATCGTTTACATACACAAGATTGTAAGGCAATGTTAATACATGATGTATTTACAATGAGTGTTTCGTTTTTGGGAGAGGGATACAAAGACATAAAATGTTTGTTTATGTCTAACTGCTGCCCTATAGTGGTCAGAAAGCGATTATTGCAGCTTTAAAGAAAAAGCAACAGATGATTTTAAATGCTAACAAAGGATGCCTCCGGCATATATTTCATCCTCATAAAACAAAACTGTTTTATTTGGGTATTCAATCAGCTTTGGAAACATTGTTCATATGGTTTATTGGCAATCTTCGGAAAATCGAATTTGTGATGTGAAATGTGGAGGAAGCTAACGTTAGAGCGAAGATACGGACTATAAGGAAGATGATGCATTTCAAGCAGTGCCAATGGGATGGAAATGGAACAATTCTTGTCTCCTAAATGGGTAGGACTTGGACACTGGCATAGTCGTTAACATTGTGAGATCACCGGACATGTCTCAAACAAAATTATTTTCCACTGGATGTTCAAGTCAGAAGAATGTTCAGCTCACCTACATGTCAGAAAAGGTCCAACATTTAACTTGATATCTATGGGAAAAAAAATCTGCTACATTTGATCAAAACCTCCACATCTATTGGGATGAATGGAACCTGCACCGGCTCCTATGAATTGGTGAGTAACTGAACTGTAACCCCACCCCTTATCCTAACCAGAATCAGAACCTAACCATAACCTTAACCTAACCATAACCATAACCTATTACTGCAACCTACCTCAAAGTCACAGAGGAGCTAGAAATTGGTGCACAACTCTTCATAGTGTATGCTACAAACCGATTCATGAGAATACTTTGCTTAAGGTTGGGGGGTAGTAAGCCTGCACCTTGTATAACTCATGTGACACAGAACAGGAAATGAGAATGAGTTGGTCAGGCTCCCTTCTACAATGTCTCTGGTTAGACTATTATTGCACTTTGCTGTCTTTCCATAAGAGAGACAAGCAGTTTACGGGGCGAAAGTGACCAAACACACTGACAGGTCGTCGGACATCCTGTGGTTTCATTCAGACTGTCCCTGGAGAGTTCCATGAAACCAAATTGCATCCGCATCCCAAAACATCATCATGGTTTAAAAACAGTAAAAGGGTCTATAAATGTCCTTCATCCATTAAAAATAATTAGTGTCAGCTGTTTTCAGAGCCAAGCCATTGAGCTGTCAAGCTATTGTTTCAGAAGATTGCAGCGGAGACTGAACTAGGCAATTCAGAGTTGGTTCATGACCCTGAATAAGTGAAACTGCTTGTGATTACAGCAGAGATGGAAGAAAACGGAGGAGAGAGAAAGGAAACAAAGGGAGGAAATGTTTGGTAAGTAGGTCCTCTATTTTTGGCAGGTAATCATTCTTGGGAGGAAGTTGTGTGTCACTGCGTAGTGCTGGGTCGATTGCTGGACAAACTTTCACTTGTAAAAAGGCAGGCAGAAATCCCAAGGAGTTTATCTTCTTTTTTTCCCCATTTTCTTTTAAACCTGTGGGAAACTCACACCCTGATTTACCTGGCCTCTTTCTTAAATCCATCCTTTCATTCGTCTCCTGAGGCATTGTATAGCACATCTTGAAAAACTGGGATTATGGGTTTTAAAACGCTGACCGAGGATATGCTGTTCTCATTGATTTTAGTATGCTCTTCTAATGCCTAATTTTCTTTAGTGAACGGTCACCACTGACCCCTTTCACATGACAAAATAACGTTTTTTTTTGCTTTCCAAACTTAGCTTGTTCCCAACATGTTAGCATGGCTCCAATGAATGTAATGGTAATTTCTTTAAATACTTTTGGCACCCTGAAATGGGAAGACCATGAACAAAAAGATCTTCACCCCATATTAAAATATCCTAAAATAAGGTTTAAAGTCTGCACTTTAGCACTTGAGAGAGAGAGAGAGAGAGAGAGAGAGAGAGAGAGGGAGGAGGGGGTATTGGGATTTTAAACAATCTTATGAAAGGAATCAAAGACTCATACACAAGACTTGAGGATTCTCATGAGTTGTATTGCCAGATGTGGCAGAAACATTCAGGTTGTTAAAGACTTAATCAGTTTCATAGCAGCAGTAACCTTTATGTCGCCCATAGCATAGAGAGGTGCTGTTGAGCAGTGTAACAGTTAGTGTTTGCATCTCTCATGGTGATAGATAATATCCTGATCAGCTGTCCAAGTGTCAACAAGTCATTTGTTACCCATCTGTGTAAACACCATCAGACCACAGGACTTGGCTGGCACACTTTTGAGAGATACCATTCAGTATCTTACTGCTCATGTTTAGCTGAACAGACTGTAAGTTAATTTGGAGATTACCCCAAGAGGTGCCCACATTAGAAATGTTAATAAGTGCAATGCTAAGTGCTGGCTAAGCTGGCTCTAGCAGGTATTTGCTGTAGATAACCAGACACACAGCCATAAACCATGAGAAATGTTAGAATTATTTCTTTGTTGTAAAATAGTTTCTTTGGTTTCTACCTTGTGGAGGGAGCTGTTCATGTTGAGTCAAATGTATTTGCCTGATATCACAATACATTCAATGGGCTCCTCGAGCCCACGTCACAACCGAACAGCACACCTTGACCTTAGGCCTCAATGAAGATTACAAAAAACAACTCCCACAAAACCTTACTGGGACAAAAAGGGAATAAAACCCCAGTCAACCCCAATTCAGTCCCCACAACAAGGATGGTCAACCGTGCAATAGGTTTCGAGGTGGGCAACACCTCATTGGTAAAATAATTGGTAAATAACTGGTAATACAGTGGAATAACACAAGGGGGAAAAAAGGAAAAAAGATATAGAAGGGTATAACGGGTAAGCAGCGTTAACGGGGCATCGACAACGTCCATCAAGATACTCATCAGCGTCGTGCATGAAGACTGCCACCCAGGGACGACCATAAGGCACAGCCATGAATGCACAGCTCCGTGAGATGGCACAGGATGGCGAGGCAGAGGGCAGGCTGGGACAGGAGGCAGGGGGCGCAGCATGACCTCTACCTCCATGAGGAGACCTGACACCCACACAGACTCCACCACCAGATGCATACCAGACAGGCACACCCATTCATAGGACAACAGAGAACACATAGTTAATCTGATGCTGACAAACTAAGGCTGTTTTCACACTTTTCAGCCTCTCAAGTGAACTTATGCTAGCACTCGACCTCCTATCAGGCATCACCTGGATACGGCATGTCTTGAGACTTGTCTGTCAAATGTTTTTATTCTGTTTGGAAGGTGTGCATGTCAGGTGTGCTCTTTGGCCATTCTATTATTTTGACATTATTACTCAGATGTCCACTGGCTGAGCACAGGGACATTTTTGTATAGATTCAAATGCTTGGACTAATATTTGCTTCTGAAATAAGAGAGAATACTTTGTGCAACATTTTCAATATTTTGTGTTGTACAATGCATGACTTCTTAAATGTCAAATAAACATCTTGATCTCTGAGAATTTGTATTGCTTCCTTAATCTTGAATTATAAAACTAATAGCCACAATTTGATTGGTAGTAATATTTTTCAATGGGCTAATACACAGGAGTCTAATAAGGAAACTGGAGCAAATGCTACCATCAGTATTTTAAAGGTCCCATGATTTATTTTTATTTTTTCATAATATCAATGTGCATATGCTTGTCTCCTCAGATATTAACAATTTACACATTTTTATTAATATTAAAATATGGACAAATTCTACATTTGCATTATTGTAATTAGCCAGGCTATGATAAGACTTAAAAGTGGTGGTGATTTTCACTCTGTCTGCTTGACTGGCGATGGTAGATCTGTCCAGCTTCGGAAAGGGAAAAAGTAGATCCCATGCCCAAAAAGGTTGCCCACCCCTGCTCTGCTACAAGCCCCACACGGCAACAATCAAGTGTAGATATTGGGGCATCCCGAGGCAATGGCGAGGGAGAGACAGTTTTTATTGGATACACGGTGCTGCGATAATTAACTGGACCAATACAGCTGTCTGTGGGAGTGAAAGCAGCTACGTTATTATACTCAGCAGTACATGCACTGACTGGTCTTGTCTGAGTGGGCCAAGAACACAACAGCTAAACGGAGACAGTCACACAATCAGTTGAATCGCAGAAGATTGTGTGAACAAACTTGCGTTTTACATGGGATTTGACAAAATACAGCAGAAGTATAATTATTGACCCAACAAAATTCTATCCAGGGTAAGAGTTCAGCCTTTTTTCTCCAGTTTCAGCTAACACTTTCCTACCCTCCATTATGCTCTTATCTCTCCCGACAGGGGTGGTGGAAAAATTTAATTACTTATCTCCAACTTCATTAACTCTCTTATCTTTGCTAAGACGCATCAAATAGGATTTCTATTAAACATCCTTTTCCCCACCCCAATCTTTTTAATACGCAGCATTCGAGATTCTGCAAAGCACATGAGAATTGAGGGTATTAGGATGATGTAGTCTGGTGCAGACCAAAACTGATTTCTGTTTCATTTGCCTGTCATGTTCCAGCTTGCTTCACTTTTAAATCCTCTGATCTGGGGTCAGCTGTGTCCATGGTATTTGTCATGTCTGGAACTGCACTTGTGAAAATGCACTGGTTTAGGAGAAGCCAAGTTTCCCCCCTTGGTAGGTAGTATCATTGCTCATGCTAAGCACAGTACACAGCTCCTCAGGGGGTTGAACGGAATCCAAGTTTGTATTCAAAACTTAAATCGATTTGTATCTGTGCACATAGCACATAGGAAATATGAAGTGTCATCACTGACCAAATTCAGCATAGACTTGGGGTGCCTTTGCCAAAAAGCTTTCAAAGATAAATGCTCTGTGTAAATTAATGAAATTGGAGGCTGAAACATATAGGCTATTGTGCCTAGATTACTAAGTTTGAAAGAGACATAGGTTATATTTACAAATCATCCATGAAAAACATAAAAATGATGACACAAAACAAAAACAAAACGTTACCTCAATTTTACCTTTTTTGTTTTATGGCCACATCAGGTGGCATAAAGCCTTCACCAGGGCATCATATATTTTTTAAGTATTTGTGTATGAGAGACCCAAAGAGACCAATTAATGCCAATTAGGGATCTTAAAATGTGTTGACTAAATGACTGACTTTTGACAGTAAAAGTAGTAATTGAAAAGCTTTTCTTTTTTTTGTAATGGCCGATTCAAAATGTTCTAGCCTAGCTTAAAACTCCAGGAGAGGTGTTAGTTGGCCAATGCCGAGGCTAGCCTCTTCTGCTCCACATCCATTCGTTGTGCTAAGCTACAGCTAGGCTAGCATGCAGCTGGATAGCTTTCTACTGAACGCAGAGATGGCTTGACACTGGTAGAAAAGACGGTAAGCGAATTTCCCAGATTGTTGCCGTGTTCCTTTAAGCTTGCTAGTATTAATGTTAACGTTACCAGTTAATGTTAGACTTTTTGACGTTAACAAAACTTTACTGTTGTTTGCTTGCTTGCTAGTTAACTAACAATTTAGCAGCCAACATTTTCCATGATACAATGAGCTGACGATAACGTTAATGTTAGGTAACGTTAACTATGAGGAGTCAAAATTCTTGAAAACAAAGTATTCCTGGTGCGTTTTTTTAAGCCGATAGGTCAACATCATGATCTTAAAAAAAGACACACAAAAAACAACGAGTCGTCGGTAAATGCCTCCAACACAGCGACTTGCAAAACACTGTCATTAGCATCCCTGGTGCCAATATGCATTTGTCTGATCATTTTCTCATGCAAATGTTCAGTACAGTCTGCTGATTGAGCCAGCACTTTGGAGCCTAACAAACAATGCCGGAGCCCCTTCCACAAAGCCCCACTTCCCTTTTTCCTCGGAATGAATTAAACTCAGCGTGAACCCCTCTCTTTATGCAATATCCTGTATCTTTGTGCTGCATACATTTTCAAGGGCAAACAAGGGGTATAATCTAATATACACATAGGAAACAAACAAAAGTAATTGTTAAGGGAAATTACATGATAGATCTATCTCAGGCCTCGCTTGGTTTTCCATCTCAGAGGGTGAAATATAATAGAAAGTCGGTTCCACCTTGTTTGGATAAAGCATCAATAGTGACATGGAAAGACCTGTCATGGGGATTTTGCTTAATAAGAAAACAATACTGCTACTGTTTTAAGGTGCTCGGAAGGAACACCTATATAAACACTGCACTCTGTGTGTTCATATTGTATGTGTGTGTGTGTATGTGTGTTAGGTCTGAACACCATCAAAAGCGTTAGTGCACTTGATACTTTAGCAAGCTATATCACAGAGTCTGATTAGGGCTGAGTTAGACTGAACAAGAGAAAACCCTCCCAACAGTGACCTGTGAAACACAGTGGCAATCCCCAAACGAGCTCTTTTGGTCGGGCACGACCAATGTCATGAAATCTATAAAAGCTATGGTCTTAATTCTAGAGCATAGCATGTGAATGACACAAATGTAAAACATGCCCAAACTTACCTCAATAATAATAACAATAGTAAATGAGATTTATAGAACTCAAAGTCGCTTTACACTAAGGGGCAGGGGTAGTGAGACAAACAACAGACAAGCATAACACAAACACACAAGGATGGATGGTGGTGGTGGTGTGTGTGTGTGTGTGTGTGTGTGTGTGTGTGTGTGTGTTTTGGCCTGTGGTCTA